>PVLA01002174.1:0-75370 GCA_004027455.1 Hydrochoerus hydrochaeris
CCTTTCCTTTCCTTTCCTTTCCTCTTTCTTTTCTTTTTTCTTTCTTTCCTTTTTGGTACCAGGTATCAAACTCATGGACCTCAGACCTGCTAGGCAGCCTGTGCTGCTGAGCTACATCCCCAGCCCTTTATTTCCTTGTGATTTTTGTTTTTTGTATCTTGTTTACTCCATCCCTTCCTGTCTGAAAGTAATAAAGATGCTTATTTTTCTCTACTAAAGTTATAAACTTCTGTTTCTTTAAGACTATAGTTAATTATTGAGTTTGGTTTGGAGTATAAGGATCTTACTTTATGTTTCCTGTGAGGTAGAACAATTACTGAACATTACTGAATTCCTTCTCAATTGATCTGCTGCATCTGTGTATGATTTTCATCATGTTTGAAGTTTTCAGCATCTCTTCCTACTGTCCTACTTTTCTAGATGTTGACTTAATAAATTCCTTACACTGTTTCAGGAGTTTGATGCACAGTAGAAAAAAAATGCTTTTATCCAGCAGTCTAAATTCTTCTCAGAAGGAAGTTTAGTCTGAAGTTTTGGCCCACCATTCCAACACCTGCATACTGTTCAGCTTTCAATAATTCTTACATTTCTAGGATAAACTCAGTTTTGCTGTGATATATTACTATTTTTTAACATTGCTAGATTTGTGGTGTCAAATTTTGTTTAGAATTTTTGCATATAGTATGTATGAGTGATACTGACCTGTGATTTTCTTGTAAATTCTGTCTTTCTTGGTTATTTTGCACCTGTAACCCTAATGTTCCTCTCTTAATACTCTCTGGAAGACTTTATATATTATTGGTGGGATTTGGAAATTTGCTCTAGGTTTTGAATGATGTATTCTAGGCTCAGTGTTTTCTTTCTGGAGTGATTTTAATGTATTAGTTAAATTTTTACTAACGTGAGAGTATTCTGGCATTCTATTGCATTTTGCATCATTTTTGGAAAGTTCTGTTTTGTGAAAATGTGTGTATTATGTAAATATTTAAATATCAACTTATGGTTGATATTTCTAAATTATTGTTTTTCTTAATGCCCAGTTTTTACTTTTCCTTTTATGTGTTGAATGAACTCATTAGAGTTTGTCTCATAATTTTTTTAAGATACTGACTGCATGGTTTATCATTACTAATTTCTTTGTTTTCTATTTTGTGGATACACAGTATCATATTTGTTATTAGCTTCTATCTATCCTTTAAGTTTATTTTCTAATTCTTTTTGCATCTTCTTCAGCTGGATAATTAATTTCTAATTAAACATTTAAGATGAAAAAAATAGTCTTCCAAAGAAACACTTTAGCTTTACCCTCCTTTAAGTTTGAAAGTTTAGTATTTTGAATACCTTTGCATGCTAGTAGTTCATGCTTTATGATTTCTGTTTTATTTGTGCACTAGTTGAAACTATAACATTTCAATGCAAATGCAGATTTTCTCTTAGTTGTTCTGTTTCATTTTGTTTTGTTTTGTTTTGTTTGTGTTGCTGGGGATTGAGTCCAAAGTCTTCACATTGGGCTAGGTCCCCAGCCTCTTAAAAACAATTTTTTAATTTACATCTTGAGGCAAGTTTTCACTAACTCACTAAGTTGCCCAGGCTGAGCTTGAACTTGTGATCCTTCTGCCTCAGTCTTTCAGAGTTTTGAGATTCGCAAGCATACATCAGACTTGCTTAATGTTGGGAGAACAAAAACCACCCAGGACAAGCCACAGAAACAAGTGATTCCAGGCCCCAAAACATCAAGCCCTTAGGTTATCATACTTGCAGATTATTAGGTAATGGGGTGTCATGTCACATTAAGTTTCTAAATGTATAAATAAATACCCCTACAGTGGTTGAGCAATTCCTTTCCTCCTATCAGAAGAGAGGGCTCCACCTGACCTCCACTTTTCTTCTTTTCTTTCCCATCTGCTCGCAGTCCTTCCCCTGGGAACATCAAGAACCACCCTGGTTGCAGCACCTTAATTTATATTTTATCTGAAAGTTAATTTCATGGCTGACCAAAGACATGATCTGTATGATACTAAATTTATTGACATTTTCCTAAGAGCTTAGAATAATTGATCTAACATGAAGAGAGTATATGGAAAAATGTATATATTTAATTGTCAGGTTCCTAGTTTCCTTTTTATTTATCTATCTATATCAAGCCATAAAATATGTTGCTCAAATTTTCTATGTTTTTATTATCTCAAGGATTATTTTGACTTATCAATTAATGAGGTTAAATTTTTTCTAATAATATTGTGAATTTTCCAGTTTCTCTTTTTTTAGATAATTTTTCTTTATACATTTGAAATATTAGGTAACAATTTCTAGTTAAATAACTGTTTTATTATGCAGCAACTCCTAATCTTCAATAATTAATCTTATCTAAGCAATAAATTTTGTGTATAATTAATATACACGTTAATTTAGTACATTTTTTCCGTACTTTTACATTTGATCATATAGTACATCCTGATTTTTTTCTATTACTTTGAAATGATTCTTTTCTCTACAAGCCCAAAATTTCTTCTTCCCTACTTGTTTAATCTAATGTAAAATATCATTAACACATACCAAAATTCTCTGTTATTTAACTGAGACATTTAAACACTTTTGACACTTAATACTCCACACCATCTTCATTTACTTGGAGACCTCTGAGCTACTCCAAAATATGCTAATTTCTGTCTAGATCTACAATTCTTGCTGGGATTTTTGGAATCGTCCTTCCTCTTAAACTTGGGGATATCTTCTGTCCCTTTGCAGAGTTGGAAACTATGTCTTGGGTTTGGTTTCTCCCCATTTTTTAATGGAATTTTGCTGTAATTTTGGAGGAGGGCACTGGCCATCCCAAGGAGCCCCTACAGACACATGCCCCGTACTTCCTACACAACTTTGTGCCCCAAGAGGCTGATATTCACACACTACACCATCTCCTGTCCTTTGGTTTCCAAAGAGCAAGGACAGTGGGAAGCACAGTAGGAGACCCAGGAAGCCAGCAGTGGATTGGAGGATGGTATTTAGCCATCAGCCCATTCTTTCCTGCTCTCCATCGGTTGTCCATGTTCCTTCAGTGATGTCCACGAGCTCTTCTGAGCATCTCTGACCAAAATCGAAGCACTGCTTTGAGGCCCCTTCTTTGTCTCTTCTGGGGTATTAACCATCCCTGGTCCCTTCTAGGATGGGAGGGTTTCCCTCCCTACTATACTACTTCCTGCCTGCTCCTACCTCAGCAAAGACCACCTCCATGAGATTTGACTTCAATCCTTTACAGTGTGATGCCTGTTTTCTGCACACATTCTGGCCAATTAGGCTTTACTGCCTGCCTGGAAAAGATGCATGAGAAACGTATATTTTACAATAAAATTTTACTACAAAAGAAACATTTTTTAATTATTTAAATAAACATATACAGTAAATATTTATTGTTTGGTAAAATGGGTTTCGGCACCAGATGTTAGATTAAACAGTGATGACCCAGAAAAAAATACTCAGCCAGCCTTAAAGTTAGAGCTCTGAACAGGACCTCTGGGAGGAGCTCCAAAGGGGAGACTGCTGGGGGTTTACTGACTAGGGTTTTTATAGAGGGTTAATGAACCGAGCTTAGATTAGGTAAAATAGAGGGTGGGGCATGAGGCTGGGGAGGGGAAAGTAACTCAGCATTAGTGACTGCGAGGCAGTTTAGCAACCTCCGACATAGCAATGGCTGATGCTTCATTGTGAGAAGGCGTCTCTGGGGTGATAACAACACGGGGTGAAAACAGGTTGTAGGAACAGACTGTGATTGGTCTCACAGCTCCGGTAGTTGGTAGCAGCCACGCTGGAAACTTGGGCAACAGGGAGCCACACCTGTCCTTTACTTAATAAGTAAATTCATTAATATTTAAGATGCTGGAGCTGTGTATGACATATTTTCTTCCCACCTTGCTATAGTTTGAATTTTTGCCTCAGACACTTAGTCCCCAAATGCCTATGCTAATGTTATTTGGAGGTGAAACTGCTGGGAGGTAATTAGGATTGTATAAATCCTGAGTGTAAGGCCCCCATCACGGCGTCAGAGACCTGAGTCAGAATGATTTTTGTCTCCCCGTGTCACACCTTCTATCATATTTTTGTTTACCTTCAGGTCACTTTGGCATAGTACCTGACACTCATGAATCGAAGGAGCAGATTTTTATTTTAGCTCATGTTTTTTAGAAGTTTCAGCCCACAGTCATTCAGCTCCAGGGCAGGAAGACCATGACAGAAAGGCCTGGCAGAGGCAAGCTGCTCAAGTCACGGAGAGGAGGAAGTAGTTTACAGGAGGAGCTGGAAAAGGCCCCATCTCCTAACCGTACATTCAACTCCGAACTCTTGAGAGGATGAATGCACTGAGGAGTGCAGGGCCCTATGACTAGTAACTTTCTCTCTTTTTTTTTTTTTCATTTTCTTTATTTAAAGAGAAAAAAACAGGAAAAAGGTAGAAATATTACAGAATTTCAAGAAAAGAAGATAGATAGTAAGAAATCACTAGTTGATGCATTACACATTGTTCTTTTAGAAATAGTTATTCAAGTTACAGGATTAAAACACACAAAGTGGACACTGAAGCAGTGAGTGTGCAAACAGATCTGTTCAACATTCCAACAAGAACCTAGAAATATGGTCATCAATCCCACACACCTAAACATACATGCAGCTACATCTTTTATAGCGCTTCCTATTTCCTCTTTTTTTTTACAATAGCAATTATACATTTTTAAAATTTTATTTAAAGAGAAGAAAAAAACAAAACAAAAAAGGGTAGCAATAATACAGAATTCTAAAAGAAAGAAAGAAAAAGGAGAATGAGAAAAAGCCCCACTAAGAAATCAGTAATTTGTAAATTATGTATTGTCATCTTGGATGTAGTCGTTCAAGTTACAAAGTTGAAGGGTACATAGTAAATATTCAAACAGTCAGACTACAAACAGTTTTGCTCAAAGATCCAACAAAGATTCAGCAATATGGTCATCTATTTTACATACTCAAACTTACATGCAGTTATATCCCTTAGAGCACTTTCTTTTCCTCTCTTTTTTATGACAGCAATTATACATTTTGGTTTTATTACACTTGTAGTTCTTATTTACTTTTTACACTAGAGACACAATATGATATTTATAAATATGATTCTTATTTATTTCACTAATGAGGATAGTCTCAAGTTGTCTCCATTTGCCTATGAAGGCCTCAAGATCATCCTTTTTAATAGCTGAGTAATATTCCATTGTATAAAAATGCCACATCTTTTTCATCCACTCTGCAGTTGATGGGCATCTTGATTGTTTCCAAGATTTAGCTGTCACAAATTGTGCATCTATGAACATGGGTGCACATATATCACTGTGATATGAACCTTTCAGTTCTTTGGGGAAAATGCCCAGGAGGGGGATAGCTGGATTGAATGGGGCTTCAACCTAGTAACTTTCTAAAAGCTCCTTTTCTAAACACATAAGCCTCTGGGAGACATTCTATATTTAAACAATAGCACACATGAAAGAGACCTGCAGCAAACCCTGAGTAGGTTCTAGTGCCCTGTCCTTGCCCTTCCTAACCTCCAGAACTATGAGCCAAACAAACTTCTACTCTAGAAGTTAACTGACCTCAGGTATTTTGCTATAGCAACGGAATAAGACTATCATGGACTAAGATACACTTTTACAGTAGGATAACAGTTTGATAACTATGTAATATTGTTAAGAGTAATTTTCATTCAGAAGTTTGGAGACTTTATTTCATAGTCTTTCCATGGTCTTTTACATTTTGATATTACCTTTAAGAAGTTATTTTTGTTTGGTTTGGTTTTTGTTGTTTTTAATACTGGGAATCAAACTCAGGCTCTTGCACTGAGCCACATCCCCAACCCTTTTTATTTTATTTTTTTATTTTGATACAAGTTCTCAAAAACTTGCTCAAGCTAGGCTCAAATTTGAGATCTTTCTGCCTCAGCCTCGAGAAGTTGGGATTACAGCTGTGCACCACCAAAACTAGCAAGAAGTATTTTCTTAGGAATCTTTATCTTCAGTGTATTGACATTTCATAATACAATCTGTTATCCGCCCAGCTTCATCAATTTTATTGGCCATTAGGTGGTAATTTTCCAACTGAATAGTTCTGAAAAATTTTTGAATTATCCTTACTGTTTTATTTTTATTCAGTTCTGCAAAATTTTTTAATTATCTCTGCAAATGTTTTGAACAATTGCTGAAGTTTTATGCTTATCTGTGTTGTACTGGTTGTTTGCAGTGTTGTCCTTTTTTGCTCTATTAATTACTTGGGAGACTTTCTTTACATATCTTAAACTCAACTGTTGATCTTTCCTTTCTGTTAGCATAGTTTTAATTTCCAAGACCTCTAACCAAATTTTTCAGTATTTTTTTTTTTTTTTTACTACCAGCTCTTGTTTTATGAATGCTACGTAATTTGTTTCTGTGAGAATAGTAATAGGTTTTTAAGCACCCACTTCCTTGTGTGGTCTGTGTTTTCTAAGTTGCCTTAGTTTCTCCTTTTGTGAACTCTGTCTTTCATACTTGAGAACTTCTACTCTGCTGTGACCCTTGGTTAGCTCTTTATCATAAAAGCAGAGCACTGTGTTGCTGGTTGGAAACTCTAATCACTGTACTGGAGGTTGGTTTAAAAAACTGGTTCCAGCTGAAAAACAACAAAAGCATTGTGATCAAAGCAGGCAACAAAGTTAACAAAGACTCTGGAAAGTAGCTGTGGTTATGTTTGGCTAAGGTTAGATTGATTGGCATTCACTGTGACCTATTTTTGCATTGTGCAATTATGATATCTGTTTAGTCCCAATTTTTATTAAGTAGGACAACACTGTCATATTTAAAGATTGACAAGGAGGTAGAGTGTGTCAGTCTATATGGGAAATCTCTAGAATCTGTTTCAGAATTGCATGATGAAAAAACAAAGAGTCAAATTTCATATTGAAGGGCTAATATTTTTACTTTCAATAAAGCTTCATTTCTTCTAGTTTTTCTCTGCTGGTTGCAAATAGCACACAGGCTGAATCTAGCACAAGCCACAGCCCTTGGCAGGTCCAGATCACCTATTGCTTTTTTTCTGCCACATAGCACACCCAAGCTCTTACCAGTCATCTTGAAATCAGCAGCCCCTACTGTCTCATGTGAGTCATACTTTCTTCTCTTCCTTTTTTAATTCTATCATTATTTCTCTTCACTTTCATAGTTTTATTCACTGCTTTCTTTGTGTCCTCATTTTTTCTAGTACTTCAGATCAGCCATTGGCCACCAACTGCTTTTTCAATGTTATTATTATTGATGTTACACATATTTATTGAGTACTCATTATCTGATTAGCTTGTCCAAATATGTGGAATGATTTAATATCATATCAGGTACTATAATAATCCTATTGCTCATGTGAAAAAATGGAAAGAAAGTGGGTTTAAGAAAATTGCTCAAGGTTACTAGGGAGTTAAGTTGTGGAAGTGAGATTTGAACCCATGTCTTGTTGAATCAAAAGGCTGTGTTTTGTCACTCTGTGCTAAATTAAATTAAAACATTTATGAAAATAAGTAGAAGATTTGCATGCAGTAACCACAGCCACATTCTTGGAAGAAAGGAGTCCCTGAATCACTGTGGTCTCAGCCCAGATCAGTGTGCACTGTAAGGCTGGAAAGGAAGACACTTTCCATCAGCAGCAGGAAAAAGCATGTAAATCAAACTTCCAGGACTGTCCACACAGTCTTTAGTTTTCCTCTTTTACAGATAGAGTGGTGGGTTCTAGATCAAGCTTTCTGGATTGAACCCAGGGCTTTCACACTGAGCTGCATCCACAGCCTAACGAAGCTGCCCAGGTTGGGCTCAAGCCTGTGATCCTCCTGCCTCCACCTCCCCCAGAGTGCTGGGGTTATAGATGTGCCTGGCCTACTGGCTGATTTTTTTTCAAGCCTCCAAAGCCTTTATCCTTATAGACAGCCATTGAAAATCCTGAGACCCACAGCAGTTTAACCTCTGACAAATGTTTGTTAAGTGAATGAATAAATCAAAGTGGCAAGGGTACTGCAGGCTGAGATGTCAGAGGCCAGAAGACCCAGATGTGTGGCCCTTGGCCCTTTGCTCTGTGCAGATCCAGAGCACTCTCTGGGTGAAACCACACGTCCTTGACTCCATTACACTTAGAGTTAAACTGTCCTCTGGGTTTGGAGGGTTGGAGTGAGGGTGGTGGGAGGGGACATGAGCCTGGAAAGGACAGTGGGCACAAGACTAAGAAAGGACAAAACATTGAGAGATTCGAAAACAATGAGGGTTAACAAGGAGCCACTGGAATTTTGTAAATTGTAAATGCAAATATTAAAAACTATTCCACTTTTTCATATTATAACATAGCTTTTCAGGAATCGTTTAGCAAATTGTATTTCTTGATTATGAAATTTCTTTATGCTATCTGACAGTGACCATGTTAGCTTCTAGTTGGTGTTTATATCTTTCATGAAGTTTAGTTAAAATGAAATATATTTAAATACTTTAAAGTACAAGATATTAGTGACTTTGCTTGTTGTTGAGACAAAATATACAACTCCCAAAGTTAAAGGAGGAAAGGTTTAATGTACCTTTCAGTTCTTGGAGGGTTCAGTTCATAGTTGGATGGTTCCAAGGCAGGGTGGCATGGCAGAGGGGCATCACAGAGGAGAAACAGTTCATGGTGGGCAGAAGACAGGAAGACGGCAAAGCACTGAAGTAGTGAGGAAGCAAGCAGCAAGTGGAAAGCAGTGACAACAGCAGCCTTCTTTCTGTCCCTTATATTCTATCCTTCTCAGGGTTGGGCACCATTAATTCTAGCATCACACACTTAGCCCCAGAATCACACAGCCTAGATCCAGCCACCTCTGAAAAGTCTCACCTATGACTACATGAGGCTTTGAGGGGACACCTAGACACAAGCTATAACATACAGTAAAACCTTCATTTGTCAGCATAATTCATTCTGGAAACATGCTTGTAATCCAAAGCCCTTAAATATCAAAGGAGACTTCCCCTTAAGAAATGAAAACTCAGGCGATTCATTCAACAACTCAGAAATATCCAATGAAATGATTCCAGTATTATAAAATAACACCAGATAATAAAGAAAATACAAGACAAAAGAGAAATAAATAAATTAACCTGCACTTACTTTTGAAAATCTTCCTGGCTAGTGTGAAGGAGACAAGAGAGGAGGATTATTGTATAGGACCAATTTCACTGTCAGTATGGAATCACTGCTGTCTCTTGGCTCAATGTGATCTTTTCTTTTCATGCATCTATCCAACGGCACTTGCTGTTGCCTTCTTTTGAGGATTTCAAGGGAATGTGACATTGCATTGTCACTGTCATTGTTCACACTGCTGCAACCTCATTTGAATGCTGCTTTGCTAGAAACTGCTGCGCTGTTTTCCATATTTTACACCTCTCTCATCTTGAAGTGAAGGATTCTTCTGCCTTTTTCTCTTTTCCTCTGCGGATGAGCTTTGCTCCATAACCTCTTGGTGTTGGGAGATGATCACCCATAATCAGAGAGAGAGAGAGAGAGAGAGAGAGAGACAGAGCACACATTGGCTCAGTTGGGGTCATGTGACAGCATCACATCCTACTCATACTATGATACATCATTGATTTATTAGGTCAAAATTTATTGGAAGCATTTGCTTGTCTTGCAGGACATTTACAGAACAAGTAACTCAAACGCAGGGTTTCACTATACATATATAATATGGCATTTTAAATAAGTTAATATAGTTACATTTTATTCTTCTTCTTAATTAAAATGCACATAATGTTTAGAGGTTATTTATGTGGATAATAAGATTTAAGGTAATTTTTTACTAAGCCTAACCCTAACTGTAATCCTAATTCTAAAAGGAAATCTTTTATTTGCTGCTGTAGAGCCCCTAAGTATTTCCTGAATCTTGAATGGGATTATGTTTTGATAATGTGGCTTCTTTTCACCACATCACACAGGCAATACGAACTCTGACCCCACACCTACCTGTTTTGAAAATTTGCTTGATTTCTCATAATATTTTTGCTTCTTCTGATAACTGTGACCCTCCACCTGGAGTCTACATATTCCAGTGTGTTATAATCTAAAATGAGAAAATTTTCACTTGCACATTCAGGTCTTTAATTTTTTTAATCCTAAAATTCCTTAAAATTGTGGTTTATACCCACTCCTACTCATTTCTCAACAACCACTACTATGCTAAAATCACTTTAAGAAAGTTCTCAGAAATCCTATAAAATAGTGAGGTACAGTCTTTACCTTCTTTCACCACTTCGGCATTTGATGACGCTGGTCCCTTTCTTCTAATGATTTTCTTTTTCTCTCTGATTACCTAGTGAAGCAAGGAATAAATGCCATTTAAATAAAACTCTGCATCTGCTCTTCCCATGAGGGAAATGTTCATTTTTTTTTATTTAAAGAAAGGAAGAAAAGAAAATTTAAAAAAAAGAGAAAAAGGTAGAATAATATAGAATTAAAAAAAATTAACATCATAAATTGCTAGTTGATACATTACATATTGTCATCTTTAAAATAGTTGTTAAAGTTACAAAACCAAAACATAAAAAGTGGCTAGACACTCAAACATGGACAATGCAAACCTTTATGTTCAATGATCTAACAGAAATTTATTAACATGGTCATCTATCTTACATGGTCATCTATTTTATATCTATAAAAAGAATGACCTCAAGATCATTCTTTTTATAGCTGAATAGTATTCCGTTGTATAAAAACAACACATTTTTTTCATCCACTCTGCAGTTGATGGGCATTTTGGTTGTTTCCAAGATTTAGCTATTACAAATTGTGCTGCTATGAGCACAGGTGCACATATGTCACTGTGACATGACCATTTCAATTTTTCTGGGAAAATACCCAGGAGGGGAATAGCTGGATTGAATGGAACTTCCAATCCTAGTTTTTTGAGGAATCTCCATACTGATCTCCATAGTGGTTGCACCAGTCTGCACTCCCACCAACAGTGGAGAAGTGTTCCTTTTTCCCATATCCTCACGAGGGGGGAGGGGAAGGAACACTTTTATCAGTTGTTATCAGTTGTTTTCAGTTGTTTTCTTGATGGTAGCCATTCTTTCTGGGGTGAGATGAAATCTCAATGCTGTTTTAATTTGCATTTCTCGAATGACCAGTGATGGTGAACATTTCTTCATATATTTATTTGCCATTTGTATATCTTTATCGGAGAACTGTGTGTTCATCTCCAATGCCCATTTTTGGAAAGGGTCTTTGAATTTGGGGGGCTTGATGGTTTTCAATTCTTTATATGCTCTGGATATAAGTCCTTTCTGTAAGGAGTTTTTGGCTAAAATTCTTTCCCATTCTGTGGGTATTCTTTTCACTCTGTTGATGATTTCTTTTGAAGTGCAAAAACATTTTAGTAATATGAGATTCCAGTTGTTGATTCTTTGAAGCATTTCCCATGCAGTTTGCATTTTATTCATGAATTCTCTGTCTACCCCTATATCTCCAAGACTTCTACCTACCTTGTGTTCCAATAGATTTAGTGCTTTTGTTTTAATATTTAGATCCTTGATTCATTTTGACTTTAGTTTTGTGCATGGTGATAGGCATGGGTCTAGTTTCTGTCTTCAGCATGTGGAGAGCCAATTTTTCCAACACCATTTATTAAAGAGGCTATCTTTCTTCCAGTGAACATGTTTAGCCCCTTTGTCAAATATCAAGTGGCTGAGTGTCTTTGTAGTAGTGTTTGCATCTTCTAATCTGTTCCATTGATCCTCAGGTCTATTTCTTTGCCAGTACCATGCTGATTTTATTACTGTGGCTTTGTAGAATAGTTTCAAGTCAGGAATTGAGATGCCTCCTGCCTTGCCTTTGTTGCCCAGAATTGCCTTTGCTATTCTAGGTTTCTTCTCTTTCCAGATGAATTTAAGGAATATTTTCTCTGGATCTGTAAGGTATGTCAAGGTATTTTGATTGGGATTGCATTGAATCTGTATAACAGTTTTGGGAGACAAACTTTTATATGTCACATGTCCACAGCTACACACCTACACCACACACACACACACACACACACACACACACACACACGAGATACTAAATGTTGTTTTCCATGTCCTTACAGTTACAGAGATTGGAGGTGGAAAACAGAAAGGAAATTTCAAGGTTTTTGCCAGTTCTTCCATATTAAAGGATAACTTAGTAGATGACACATTGTTTAGCCGAATATATTTATGGGTCTCTAAATATGTAAATACTGATTCAAAGCCAAGAAAGAAATGAGGAACAAATTGTTCCAAATAATAAAGTGAAGGGAGCCGCATTTTAACAGAGCAAACAGAAGAAAGGAGAACTCAAGAAACAAAGGAACTGACAGAAACTTGAAGGCAGTAAAAGGTAGACCAAAATAACTTAGGACTGAATACTGTGAAAATAGTAGCCACAAGGTTGTCCCTGTCACCTAATAGCTTGTCTCAGGCTCTTGAGACAAAAGTCCAGTGTGGTTCTGGTGGTATGTTGGGGTGAGTCCCAGATTTAGTTTCTGGGAGTTATAATAATCCAGGGTACAAATGATAGCTTCAGATGGCAAACACAGTCAGCTGAAAACCCATGAGGAACCAAGGAGGATGCTCTTTTGCAAGACTAACATGATCCATACTGTTTAGTCAATTTCCTTAGAGGCAGCACCAACAAGAAACAGCCACAAACAGCACTTCCCTGACATCGGCATGAAGTTTTATCTGGGCCAGTGAACTGTAATAAAACTCCCTGCCATATTGGGAAGGTCTATATGTATGTGCATTTTCCAGTATGGTAGCTATTAGCCACATGTAGCTGCTTATCAGTTGAAATACTGCTACCAAGATGCTCAATTTTAAATTTTAATTTTCAATTAATCTAAATTTAAACAACACTTGTGGCTAATAGCTAATAGCTATGCAAACTTTTCCAATAAAGTACTTTGTGGTCTGCAGATAGTTTCTGTCACATATACTTTTTGTTTTGCTTTCACAACACTTTAAAAAATATTAAAATGTACTTAGCTCAAAGGTTGTACAAAGACAGGGTAGAGGGTAGATTTGTGTGGTGAGTCATAGTTGCCACTCCTGATCTCCTATCTTAACACTTTAGAAATATAATTTTAATATTAATAAAATAAGTGATATTACCACTACACTTTTAGTTGTATAATCAGTCTTTCTCATTGTTCTGATAATTTTTGCACACAAAAAGCAAACTCCTCCACCCACAAGGTGTTCTCTGCAAAGAAAGAGTTTGTGTGCAAATAGGTTAAGAGACACTGTACAGAAAACTTTTTGAAAGATTTGCAATGTGAATTAGTATCACGTGCATCAGTTTTCTGTAGTTGAGGGGAGATCCTTAAAAGATGGAAAGATTTAATTTTGCTTCTTATAATTTTGGAGGGTTGAGTCCATGGTCAGCTAGCTGGCTCCAAGGCAGGAACATCAAGCTGGAAAGTTGTGATGGAGGGAAGCTAGTACAGTTAAGAAGAGTGGAGCTGAGGGAATCAGTCCCTTCCATATCCTACTGTGAAACAGCACCTTATGGTCATTGCACCTTCTGTTGTCCTAAGAGAGGTAGAAAAAAAGTTAAAAACCCAAAACCCAGAAGATCTCTGCTGCTCTAAGCAAGACCTCATGTGTGTTACATCTCCTAGTCTGAACTTCAGTCACCTTCATACTACTCCCATATCCCTGGGGGTTCATAAATAGATACATGTTGTACATTAGTTAAAATCAGAGTGAATTCTGGGAGAAGCATGCATATTGAGAGTCCCCAAGATGACTCAGCACCGTGTCAATCATTTCTCTCACTCACACTTTGGGATTCAGGGGGAGGCAACTGGAAAGAGGTATATATCCTTTAAACTCTGAAAGCTGGAGCTTTGCATGTATTGTTGTGTTGCTGGTTCTGTGGGCTGTGACCTGTGTGAAGTGCTTTTACTTTTCTGTTACCCTGGAACCATTTGCTGTCTGTACCATAACTTTTGTAGGCATAGATTGCCCTGAACACAACTTCCATGATTTTCAGCGTATGTAGTTGCTTGCCAATTGCTACTGGGTGGGTGAACACTTGGCAATTCTTTCCTCATAGTGCACAAGAGCCTGGATTATTTCAGCTCATTTCAGGGTAACAAAGCTGCTTAGTTCGTGGTGGCCAGGAAGTAGAAAAAGGGAATAATGTCAGAGGGGAAGGGACCAGGGACCAGATAAGGTGTCCAAGATCACACTTCCACAACTCACTCAGACACACCTAGAAGTATGCATTACTGATTCCCCAGGGGATCACAAGCCAATCAGGTTGGCAATGAAGCTTAATAGCCTGAAATGTAGTGGTCTATGGTTCATGTAATATGCACGGGGATAGACCATATGCGGGGTATATAGTTGCACAGTGTGCATGTGTAGTGCACGTGTGTGCGTATGTACTATAGCAGTGTATATCGGGGCATGGCGTGTATAGTGTATTGCATGTAGAGTATATAGGTACTGTCTCTCTGTGTGTGCATGTGGTGTGCATGTTTGTACATGTACAATAGCAGTATGTGTAGGTGCATGGTGTTGGGAGATATGGGCGCAGGTGCCTATGAAGCATGTGTGTGTGTAACACCTCTTATCCCTCAGAATGAGTGTGCTGCAGAGCTACTCTCAGAACCATTTGTGGAATAAGCCTGATGAGAAAAGTCTTTTATGGACTCAGTGCAGAGACACAGGTAGTATGCATTTAAGTGCTAGTTAATCGGAGCAAGAGGACTGTTTATGTGGAACTAGCTCAGAGATGCTGTCAACAAGACTCTTCGAGAATGCTGGTGAGAGTAGCTCTCCCTGGGATGCTCTGGAAGGAAGCCCCCAGTCCCACGTCTGCAGCCATCAGATTTGGTCCCTGAGTCTGCAGAGCAGATATGTGGGCACTGGAGAATCCTGCTGTGAGGGCGGCTCCGGGGTGGGGGTGGGGGGGTCTTTGGAGATCCAGGGAAGAACATCTAAAACTCACAGTACCCTGGACAGGAAAGAGAAATTCTTGGCTCACTTTCATTGTGGAAATGGTGAAACACTGGCCTGAATTCCAGGGCACTGGAAGAGCAGGTTGTAAGGAGCTCTAACTTGTTAGTAGAGAGGAAACCCTGCCCTGTGGACAGGGAACCTGAACAGCACCAGGCTCTGCTGAACTCAGGAAAAGGCAGTGCAGGAGCAGAATTGCCTCAGGTCAGGAGCACTCCAGAAACACTTTTTGGTCCTTTGA
The DNA here is from genome assembly GCA_004027455.1 of Hydrochoerus hydrochaeris. NCBI lineage: Eukaryota > Metazoa > Chordata > Mammalia > Rodentia > Hydrochaeridae > Hydrochoerus > Hydrochoerus hydrochaeris. Next base: position 15,265 of record PVLA01002174.1, read on the forward strand.
GAGAATAAAATTCCAAGGTCCTGTTTGGATGTTTGTTTTTGTTTTTTTAAGACATCAGGCAGAGCAAGAGTGGAGTCAGATAGGGCAAGAGTGAAGTCGACTCTTAGAAAACATCTGGGTTTGTCTCATGGCCAAAAGAGTCAGAAAGCCCCTGTCTGCAAAACTGATGCTTCCTACAGAGTATCTGGAAAGTGGAGCAGCCATTTCTCGAGGCTGTAACTTCATATATTTACCTCCTGTTAAAGCCATTTTTAGATCTGCTTCTTACCTAGGGAGACTGAAGTTTCAGTTCTTTTCCAAGGATTTTTATAACACCATTTTCTTACAATGGCCCTTTTGTGTCGCATTTATTTCTTTTCTTATTTTTAATAACATTTGAAGCAAACAGAGGGAGAGTGAACAATTTTCTTCTCTCTATGCAGCACAGATGGCTGATAGCTGAGGTCCAGGCCGGTCCCTGGACCTGGCTGTTATGCCATCTCAGTGCCAAATTGCTGGGTGCCCAAGAGGCACAGGCCTGTGCCTTTAACTTGCGATGGGGCTGGAGCTGGTGGGGTGGGGATGTAACCAGATACCAGAGGAGGGACAGGGCCATGTGACACCATCACAGAAAGCTGATACCCCTTTCCTTGGAGTCCTTGGGTTTTAATAGGTCTAATGAAGTGTAGTCTAAAGGGGCCCATTTCTGGTGGAGAAATTTCATGAGACACTTATCAAAGAGCCTCATAGATGTGGCCTCCTGAGTTATTTAATGACCCTAAAGTTCAGAAGAGCAGAGAGTCCGTGGGGCAAAATATCAAGGACAAACTGTGTCTCCTAGTTGGAGGCAGCAATGAAAAACGAGCAGCCCCACACATTAGCGGTAGCCCCTAGCTGGTTACAGTCAACCCAGCATGAACACTGAGCTGGAACAAAGAACACAGGACAGCATGGTGCTGGCACGGCAGACACCACACTTCCACACCAAAACAGTCTTCTTGCTGTTGCTGAGTTTTATGCCTGTGATGTCATTGAGCACTGCCAACAACAGAGCTGTTATCTCACAAATGAAAAGGTCTTAAAACTAACTGAGGGACCCCATTATGCCAAGACTGGAACTTGTCATAAAAATCATCATTCACTGATGTCTCTGAGCTTCTGAGTCAGGCCTCGAGGGAAAAGAACTGTGAAATTTTGGTTCCATTTACTTGTTTTTATCTGGTCTTCTTTATGAGTAGAGAGAACTAAATTGACCATATGTGACCTTGTATTTTGAGGAAATCAAATCATTCAAACAAGATTAATTTAGTTTCTTAGCCAACAATTCCTTCTTTTCTCTTCAGCTCCAGTATTTCTGAGGCAGGCCCTGCCTGAATACATTTTACAAGAGTTTAGAGGATTGTAATATTTGCATTGTTTCTCTGGTTACAACCCCAAAATGTACTGCAGGCTTCTTCAGCCAAAATTTCTCCCTGCTATTAGTATGTTGGAGGAATAAAAGGTGGATTTCAGTCCTCAGATGCTACCACAAGAGGAAATGGTGGGAGGGGAACGCTCAGCTGTGACAGTGAGCAAGAGTCCCTGCTTCTCCTTTCATCTTGCATCTGTTCATTGGGTGAATATTCCCTGAGCACTGGCTACACAACAAGCCATTGCACTGGGTGCTGGACTCACAACAGTGCCCTAAAAAGAAGCCCTTTCTTGCCCTTGTGGAATTTGGAACTGCTGGCAGTCCCAAGGCTTTGCTGTCATTTTCTTACTTCCATTTTGAGTCACTCCATTTCTACAAGGCCAGTCATTTGGTGACAGAAAGGATTACCTAGTAAAAAATGGGTAACTCACAGACACTGGCCTTGAATTTGATAGTTGAACTACATAATAGTTCAAATAAATACACATACAGAGCATTTCTCTGTAATATACATGGGGATGTATCTGAATTCTCAGTCACAGGTGATATTCTCCTGTCTCTCCTTGGGAGAAAACAATATTGGAGATGGGGAGAAGAGGAGACCTCAGTGAATTTTTAAATTTTGCTTTTATAGATGCAAACTGACTAGATAGGGGTTTGTAAGGTGTACGTGTCTTATATACCCATATACAATGCGCCTACACATAGTGGTAGAATAAATTAAAATTTATTGCAATTAAACAGCTGTGGTTGAGCAGCCATGCCACAGAAGAGCTGATATGAACTGGCAGGATTCGTTTCTGTTTCCCTCCTACCACCTCCGCCCCAGGAACAATCCTCTGAAGCACACCTTTCTATGTGCTTCGGCATTTCAGACTTTCATGCCCCTGCTCCCTTTCTCTCCGGAGTCTATAGCTAAAGTTGGAATCTTTAGTTTGGAATCATCCTAGCAAGTAAAACCTTCAGCATCAGGAAGGCAGGCAGTGGTGGGTGTCATCACACCATCCTCAGTCATTGACCAGTATGTAATGGGAGACAATGTGGAGACTGAGTGCATCCTTAAGCACCAGCTCCCAGAAATGTGTATTTGGCACCTTTTTCAAATTGCTGAGAATGGTGAAAAATCGGGGACTCAGCAGAGAACTAACTTGTGACCTGAAGGCCCAGATGAACTTTATGGAATTTTTAGAGTTTTCCAACTGGAAAATATTGGATCATCCTGATAGAAAGTGAAGTATTTTTTAAATAACTGTAGCAATTCTGTATTTGTTTTGATTTAATGAATGTGTTCATTTTGCTACTCCATCCTGAGTCAGTTCTACCCAAGTTACGCTACTGGAAATAGTAATGATAAAATTACCAGTGTTTTATTAGTTGTAGATTATGTGCTCACCATAGCAGTGGAAAAATCTGAAGGGGCCAGACTATAATATTTGTTATGCTTGTTTTATGCTTGTGTGAGTTCAAGAAGTCTGAGTGGACAAACATTCAATTTGTCCAGACTTTAAAACTATCTTGACTTCCAGGGATGTCCACATGGCTAACATGTCAGTGAGGCATTTCCTTTAGGATAGGCATCCCCAAACCCTGGGCACAGACCATAACTGTGTATGGCCTCTTAGGAACTGGACTGCACAATAGGATGTCAGGGGCAAGCAAGTAAGCAAAACTTCATCTGTGTTTAAAGCTTCTCCCTGTATTTTATATCACTGCCTGAGCTCCACCTACTGTCAGCTCAGCTTCAGCACTGGACTCGCAAAGGAGCTCAAACATTAGTGTGAATTGCACATGCCAGGTATCAAGATTGTATCTTCCTTATGAGAATCTAAGACCTGATGATCTAAGCTGTAGCTGAGGTAGTGATGCTAGCACTGGGGAGTAACTGCACATACAGATTAACAGATGCACAGCAGAAATCTCTGTGTTACAATGTAATGATGGTAGAAACTAAATGGAAAATAAATTTAATGTGCATGAATTATCCCCAAACCACCCCTTACCTCTATTCCATCCACTGAAAAACTGTCTTTAACAAAACTGGTCCATGATTCCAGAAAGCACATCATGCATCCAAATTGATATTTTGGTGACCTGAAACATTAGAGTCAGGTGAATTAAGTGTCTAGAAGGATAATTTGCTGACAGGAATGGAGGGTGGAAGAGTGGGGTATAGAAATGATGAACAAATAAGACTTATATTCATTGATTTTGCTTGAACAGTTGGACTCACAGAGGCAAGATGGTAACTCAAGGAAAGTTTTTGTTTAAAAGACTTTGAAAAGTGCATATTGCAACCAACATCCACTGAATTAGTACTCCTGTGTTCATTTCCTGGCCAATATCTTCATTTTGGATGCTGAAACAAGGATAATAGTTGGACCTTCCTTCATATCTGATAATTCCGTATCCATAGATTTACCAACTGTGGATAGAAAACATTCAGAAAAATTTTCATCTGTACCAAATGTCTAGAGATATTTTTTCTGTCATTTTCCCCTAAACAATGCAGTATGATAGTGATGCATTTGCATTGTATGATAAGCTAAGAATGATTAAAGTATATGCATGGTTTGCATAGTAACTATACTATTTGATATAAAAGACTTGAACATTCACAGATTTTCATATCTTTAGGGATCTGGAACCAAATTCCATGTATATCAAGGCACAAGTGCATCATTTGTGTATCTCAGGAAGTAGGAACCTATGGTCCAATATGAATTACCTATGGTGAGAGTGGGAAAGAATATTTGAAGTCCAGATTATTTCAGAAATGTAGTCATAACAATTGCTTTGAATAGACCAGTTATCTGAGTTTGATAAAAACATATTACAACAGAAGAAAAAAACCTTGCATATTCAAGATTTGAAAAATCAGAAGGAGATGATTCACAAATGCTTATTGTTAGATTTTGACAGTAAGATACTTGAAGTTGACAGCACCCTAGGCTGGAGGACAGATTAGCAGATAATAACAAGAGAAAACCCTTTTGTGCAGTGCTCATGATGTCCCAGCACATGATAGTGGCCCCATGAGGAGGGCTCTGTGATTATTCCCACTTAACAGCTGAGAGAAACCGAGTAAAGTGAATTCCCTAAGGTTGCAGAGTTCGTAAAGAAGAGTTGGTGTCTCATCCTAGACAACTGGACTGCAAAGTACATCTTTCTAAATAGTATTGTATACTTTTTCTTACTTTAAGATTTCTTTTCAATTTCTCTTTTCTTCTGACCTTCATCAGTCACTTGCTCCCTGGCCCTCTATTTCTTCTCTTCTTTCGACACTCTTTTAACTCTTTCCCTCACTTTTGCTCTTTTTCTCATTTCACTTCTTTGTTCTTTCTGGCTTGGTTTTCATTTCTCTGTGTGTCTCTGTGGATGTTTCTCCTTCATTGGGTCGTCATTACATCTTCCTGGATATGCTTTTTTACACTCCGCTCTATTTCTTTTCTTTACCCAAGGAAGGTACAATATATAGTTAGCAATGTTGCACATTCACCTAGCACCACAGGCACATAGGTCATACATACACAGAATATTATACTATTTAATATTCTTCACCTTAATTTAGTATTTGGTATTCTTTGATATCATTTCAAAAGTGGTAAGTCAAATGTCTTCTACTTTTAAATATAATACAACTGAATATCACTGTATGATAATAGTTTTATTACCCATTTATATTGCTTCCTTGACAATAATATAAAGAAAGAGAAACTAAAAATTCTCTCCCGTGAGTTAGAATGCAAGCCTGAGTACCAATTTTATTTGACAGAAGTGGGTTTTGAGCGATGGTGATAAAATATGTGATCTTTGGAAGAACTAAGAAACCACTGCTTAGTGTAGGAGAAGCATACATACACAGGATCTGTATAACCAGATGACCTCCAAGAAATACTGTAAACCTAAGGGCCCATGAATATAGGCAAAATGACTCAGTGTAAAAACAGTGCGAACCTTTTCAAAATCGACAAATCCTTAATACATCTGCCCACTATGTCCTGAAAGACAACTGGTGAGACCAGAACTTTTAGAGAAAGGTACCTTGGGTTCAAATTCATCTTGGCACGTACTCCCATGTGCCAGCTGCAGGAAGGAAATGGGTTAAGTATTGTGGCCATCAGGGACATGAGACAAGAGCCCTGTCATGGAAGAGCTCAAGGGTCAGAATATAGAAAATTTCCTGTGGTCTCACTGAGGGCCAGGCTGCTGGGCTGTCCACCTAGCAACTAGAGTAGATGAGAACACTACTCATTGATGACTATAAGTCAACACTATGAGTCATTTACAAATGTATCCAACTTTAGGTCACAGGTGGATTGTTTATATTTTCCCTGGACACCATCTGCTAGTCTCAGTGTTGGAGCTGATTTGCTTTTCCATGGCAGAGGAGAAGGTGGTTTTCCAGAAGTAACCAGGATGTGCCTGGACTTTGACTGAGTACCTGGAAGAGGGTCAAGAAGTGCTTTGAATCCTTGTGTACCCTGCTATGTGCAAACGTATGTGACAGCTAAAATTTTGCTCATCTTTAAACATTCACACATTAAGAGAAAGCATGGTATTCACAGTGAGAGTTACCGTGTAGGGTCTTGGTGGCTTTCTGTTCTCTTGGTGACCTGTGGTTTACCATTATAAATCAAGGCATAGAAAAGAAAGGTGGGTTCAGTAGTAGCTTCTCACCTCTACTGTATGCTATGACTTCTAAAGCTTAAGTGGGAAAAGTTTCAATGATTATTGAAAGCAAAAGGAAATGTCTATTTCTATGCATGTCTGAGTCCAGGCAATAAAGAGTGTGATGTGACAAATCAAAGGAAAATAAAGTCTGAAAACTTGAATATAAGGGAAGGGAGATTAAAGAGCTGAGTTCCTTTGCTTACCTTAACACAGGCATTACAACACTACCTTGAAATGGAATTTCTTGTATCTTCATTCATTTTCCTTTAAAGCCATATTTTCCTAGGAAGTTCTCAAGAAACTTAATCTAATTGAATAATATAGTGGTCTTTAAAATCATAAACATGGAAGAAAGTAATTTTCTAGTGAATGATACTGATTAGCTTAGCAATAACACTGTATCATTTTCACAGATGGCAACATAAATATATGATAGGGAAAATGAATCATCTTGGCAAATTGATCTCTTACTTTTGTGTGTATCTTACTCTCAGCTTGTGATACCAACTCTGAGTAAAGCCAGACTTCTATCCCCTTTTCCTTCTGGTGGTCCTTAAGAGGTTTTCAGACAGTCATATTATCTGTCTTTAAATCTTTCTTCTCCAGGAACAATGTATTTAAATGTTCAACAGCTTGGCATATGCTGGATACAGCATTCTTTCCACTGGTCGTTTGGTCTTGAGCGCGAATCTCTTAGTTGGTATTGTCCCAGGAAGCTGCCAGCATACCCGAAATTCACAACAGCTTTGACATATGGGCAAGTGGAAGTTCTGGAATGCGAAAGAGTGGGAGATGGGGTGAGAGGAGAAGAATGTCCCACAGAATGGCTGAAGGAGAATCTTCCAGATCACTCTTTCTGTGAGCGGAATATTTACTTTTCTCTGATGGATAGAAGGAGGAAATAATCCATCTTGGACAGCTAGGACCTGTAAGCAGCCTTTCATGCCATTTGCTTCATGAAAGCAGTTCCCAAGTCACAGTTTTTTGCCTCTTGCTTAGGTTTTTAAAGAAAAATCCATGTACACACATCCTCCCAGCCCTTGTACAGAGCTGACATTTTATGGCTGGTCATTTTTTTCCTCTTCCATACTTGCTTAATTGATTACCAGTGGCAGACATGTATAGAAAAGGAGCATCAAACATTGGCTTACTTGGTTCTTAAGAATAAATCAGTTCTGCATGTGATATTGGGCAACAAGAGCTAACCAAGCAAATGACATGAATTTTTGCTCCTCCAAACCTCACCTTTGCTTTCTAACTCTTAAGGTGACCAGTCATTAAATAAACACATGGCAAAGCCTTCTCTCAACTGAGTAAATGTCAAGTTGTAAATATCTACCCGTGCTAGACTTTTTCTTAGCTCTGGTTATGAATGCATCTACGTATCACTCACCAAGTACAGCTGCTGCTAGAAGTCAGGAAAATGCCTCTCTTCTCCAGGAGTGGGAAAATCATAACTTGTATACACAGATCCTTGTGACCAGCTAAACTATGATTAGAAGAGATCCAAGCCACGATAATCCCATTATAGAGGCTATCCACTGTCCAATCAGCATCTGAACAGCTGAGTGAAACTGAGGCTCTTTATAGTTTTGTTTTATAAAAAAAGGAATATCTAAATGTTCTATATCAGTATTCTTAATGTAGATAGAATTGATAAGATACAAAAGAAACATATGAGAGGTCCTGATTCTGGGTGAAATACAATAAATAAGCTTGTCCTTTTTCTTCCTTTGATAATAAATATAAAATCTTATCAGAGTGCATGGGGTCATGTAGCTAATCTAAGGATACCAAAAGAAAATAGTAGCACAATGTTTGGGGAAAAAACATTAATATTTATAGTAACATTAATGGTAGTGAACTTGCTATATTTCTCTCCATTTTTCCTTTTACTGTTAAGAGAATGACAGCATGAACCACAACCTGGGATAAAAGTATTTGCAAATCCCAAATCTAGTAATGGATTTGAATACACAACAAAGGTAAAGAACTCCCTAAGCATAACAATACACAAGCAAGTAATTACATTAAAAACTCAGTTTTTTAAAGATATAAGCAGAAACAAAGGGAATATAAGGACGTAAAAGCAGCACAGGAAAGAGATGGGGCACAGCTCAGTGGTTTAATATGTGCAGGGTCCTGGGTTCAATCCCCAGAGAGCAAGGTTTGGAGAAGAGAGGACACGGGCCTGGTGAGCAGTGGGGGATTCTCCCTCCTGGAGTCTGGTAGGAGAGGTACCTGCTTTTGTTAGAAGTACCTCCTGAGGCCTCAAGGGGATCCCAAGCCTCTAGGGCGCTGGATAGCCCCACTCTCTGCTGTCTCCAGGAGGGAGGAATGCACTGTCTTTGGTCACACAGGGCCACGTGATCCACAAGCCAGCCACTCACACAGCCCCTCCTGAGACAGCTCCTCTAGAACCCTCAGAGGGCCCAAGATCTCACTTCTCCCCTTCCCGTGCAATCACTTCCAGCCTCCGGGGCCCTCTTGTTGGATTTGTTGTGTTTTTTCTGTTTTTGAGCTTATAAATCTCTTAATAGATAACAACCACAGCAGCTGTGAACTTGACATCACTAAAAAAGCATCAAACCCCTATGGACCCAACTACTATCTATTGATGATAACAATAAAATAACTGGAGATTTAAGCAGTGAATTTTCAAAAAGCTGATAACACTTCACACGCAATTAATTGTTTAATCATCAAATATTTGGCTGTCTGAAAGGCATATATTACACTATTTTCCTTCCTTTCTTTTTCCCCTCTTTTCCACTCTCTCTGCCTTCCTTCCTTCCTTCCTTCCTTCCTTCCTTCCTTCCTTCCTTCCTTCCTTCCTTCCTTCCTTCCTTCCTTTCCCTCCCTCCCTCCCTCCCTCCTTCCTTCCTTCCTTCCTTCCTTCCTTCCTTCCTTCCTTCCTTCCTTCCTTCCTTCCTTCCTTCCTTCTTTCCTTCCTTCCTTCATTTTCCACTCATCGCTGTTTCTTAAAGATTTAAGAAACAGAACACATAGCAGGTACCAAACATTCTTCTAAAAATGACACTCTAGAAAGCATGAAACATGAGATATTTCCTGAAAAGTTGCTCCTTCTGTTTCTGTGATATTGGACAATATGTCAGGGCCGATAATAATTCAGGAATTAATGATTTAGATCTGAGGCCTTGCCCATCAGTAAGACAGCAGGTTCCTGGCCGGGAGATGGTGATAATTAAGATTCTGCTGAATATCAGGACCTGCGAAGCTGAAGGAGACGAGGAGGGAGGCAGAGTGCAGGGCTGGCCCAGTGAGCAATATCCAAATGCCTGTGTGTATGAATTGGTACACACTAGAAGGATGTGATATCAATATTTTAAAAGATGGGCAGAACATGGGGAGAGGCTATATCTGAGTCCACTTCTCAGGAAGGAAGCAGACGTCACCTGGGAAAGGTTTCCGAGGACTACCAGCCTTGGACCCTGGGCTGGGGCCCGGAACGAGGCTCTTGTGGCTAGGAGGGAGACTTGGAATCTCAAGATAAATTGTTAGAAGATGGGCAGACTAAATGAAGTAAAGATCAGAACTCAGGGGAAGTGAAGGAAGCAGGCCTCAAGGACAAGGACAGCAAAGATGGGAGAAAGAAATCCAAGCTGAAGGACACATTGGAATTGACACCCTTGAACTTCTGCTGAGCCCTGTGTTCTGGGAAGTGGAGGCAAGTGAGAAACCCACTACTCTTGTGTTCTGAAATATAAGGACCGACTTGCTTTCCAAATTCTGAGGTAAGACCGACATCAAGCATTCCTCAGCTAAGCTGCCTACCTGCCTCTACAGAGAGAGTGAGGTCTCTCACTCTTTCCTTTCCTATAAGATTTGGTTCTGCTGAGGTTCAGGGCATGCTATGCCAAAAGATTACACGTTAGCATTTGAGAAGACAGCATAAGCAAAAAGCCACTTTTACCTCCTCCTTCTCTAAATACAATAAGATTATTAATCAGGAAATTGCTTCCCCCACGTCAGGCATGGTGGTGCATTCCTGTAATCCCAGCATTCTGGGGGCTTGAGGGAGGAGGATCGCTGGTTTGAGCCCAATCTAGGCAACTTAGAAAACAAGACTTGCTTCAAAGTAAAACATAAAATTTTAGAAGGGTTCAGAATGTCGATCAGTGAAACAGCCTTTAGTTCAATCTCCAGTACAAGAAAGAAAAAAAAATGATACAGAAACTAATTTTAGTTACACAAGAATTGCCTTCGACATCTACTTCACAGGGTAGCACATGTGCACATGTATTTTCCTTTTCAAATGGTACAGAAACTGTTATTAGTTAGAACTAGAAAAGTCTCTCAAAAGGCTCATATAGAGGTGGGGCTTTTGGAAGGTGATTGGATCATGGGGGTGCTATACTTACTGATGGCTTCATCCGCCACAGGTTCAGAGCTGAATGTGCTTTAGGAGGTGAGGCCTGGTTGGATGATATGGTCATGGGGGCGTGGCCTGGAAGACTATATCTAGTTCTGTTCTCTCTCTGATTCCTGGCCACCGTGAAGTGAGCAGCTTGCCGGCTCCAGACTCGTCCACCATACTTTTTTTTTTTTAACCTAGAAGCTACTGGCAATGTACAGAATCTCCTAAAAACTGTGAGCCAAAATAAACTTGTTCTCCTCTAAATTGTGCACATGTCTCAGATGGGAAAATAACTAAGACAGAAATATAATTTTATTATTACATCCCAAATCCAGAGTTCTCCTGAATAACTCCATGCTATAGTCCTTGGTTTTAGAGGTCAAGTAGCTTTTCCTTATGTGAAGCAGTGAGTTTAGGAAAGGCCAAGTAGGGGAAAAGCAGTTGGTATTTAGGAATAACAAAAGGGATATTTCATGGTGGAGATGAAGTGGCTGACCCTCTGTTTCTTGCTTACTAGAGTAAGGCCTCACTAAACTTCTATGACTGACATTTTGAGATACAAATTATCTTTTAAAGTCCCTGGGTTTGGTATTTAGTACACCAAGGCTCACATGCATGTTCAGTGACAGGGATCTGTAACTGCCCTCTTGGAAACACTGTGCATTGTGAGTCCCGCGTGGTGCATTCTCACATTGTGTCTCTTTTTAAAAACAGACAAGTACCTCCTTGCCTTGCTTACTTCCACCATCAAATATACAGAAGCTTCAGTTGAGCAGTAGAGTTATTTACTTTGTCCTCACTTCAGGAGGCCCCACAGAGCAAGTTTCCACTGAGAAACAGGTAGCTTAGTGAGCTCTTGCATAAATGAGCTGAGAAACTACAGGTTAGCCCAAATCATCTTCCAGATCATCTTGATGACTAGTCTTGAAGTCAAACCCTGGTTTCAGTTTATATCTGTAGCGTTTCTTAACTGTATGGCCTTACATAAGTTTCAGCCTCTTTAGGCTTCAGTTCTAAAACATAGAAACTAAGGTCCTAGGATAGAGAACGTACGTAACAACAGAAACAGAGTTCTGGTTTCACAGAATTTGGTCTATGACAAAACATAGGCAGACGTGAGATCCATATCACTGACATTGAACTCAGTCCAAAACTGGCTGTGTTTAAATATGTGTATATGAAATTGGGTTTTGTAGATCAAAAATGCTTGCAGATAACTAGGAATGGTGGTACATGCCAGCACTCTGGGAGGCTGAGGCAGGAAGATAGCAAGTTTCAGCCCATCTGGGCTACTCAGTGATTTACCAAGAATTTGTCTCAAAGTAAAAAACAGAAGATGTAAGGGATTGTAGCTTGGTGTACACATGAGAGTTTGGGGGACACTTAAGATCTTAATCATAACAGTTTGTTTTAGGAATATTACAGACAATTTTGGCTGCTTTTCCTTGTTCTGATTGATATATTCTTCACTTATACCTCGCCTTGTTTCATTTGAAATATTGTTTGAAGTCATCATAACTTCTTCCCAAAAAAAGGTAGACCATCAAGTTGATCTACAGATAGACCCTGAACTGGACACTTGGAGAGACACAAAAGCAAGGTGTGAACATCTAAATGTGAGAGCTGACTCCTCCTCCAACCATCCTACCCACCCCTGATGTTGTGAGCCTCCTTCCCTGATTCTCAGCTGTGCATTCTCGTCTTGTATTTGTTCCCATATGGTTCTCATACTGCTTCAAATTCTTTGAGTACTTTGACTCCTGCAGTTAATTTCATTTTTGATTCAGGTGTTTTCCAATTCTCCCTGAACCTGATTTCCAAGGTTTAGTCTATTTGAAAGCAGCCTAAGAAGAACTGTTTTGTTACAAATACTTTTCATATTCCATTCAGTGTATATGCTTTCTGCCATTTTGCTACCTTTCTTCCAATCCACTTCCTTGATTTTTATAGTGGAGCTTAAAAGCACATAATTGAATAAACTGTAATTTTTGGTTCATGACAGACTTGAGCCATTGTTCTACTCAAGGCTTACTCTTCTCTATTTTTAATGACTTAATTTCTTTTAAATGTGATAAGCATCTATAAACCACTTGAAAAACAAATCCATCTATAGAACATTCCTTCTACCTACTACCACTTTAAAATCACCTTGAATTTGGTGTTCACTATTTTGTTGTTTACTTTTATATATTATCCCACTCAACAATATATGTACCTGAAAATCTACATTTTAATTGATTTTAATATTAAAACATAATCTTATTGCATGTTATTTTCCTCCTGCTTTTTAATTTTATCTATATTGTTCTGTGTCACTACGGTTCTTTTATTTTGGCCATTATATGATATTGTGTGACACGATTTACCATTATTCATCCAATGTTCTGTTGCAATTGGATATCTGGATGATATTCATGTCTTGATTATGAGTGTTTCTTAGAAACATCTTCAATATGTCTTCTGCTGTTAAGGTATAAAACTGTATCTTAGATGTGAACATCTAGATGGAAATAGTGAGTTATTAGAGTAGGTAAATATTTGACCCAAGGAGGAAATTCCAAAATGTTTTCTCAAATAATCATACCAATTTTATTTTACCACTAGTCACATATAGGGACCTCATTAATCCTCAACAGAGACTGCTCAGTTTCTTCCAGTGAGATAAGTGAAAAGTTACACTTCTTTAGACATAAAATTATTGTAAAGGAGAATTTTCCATTTTTACTATAAGTAGATAATGACTATCCCTTGTTATAAATAGAAGGAAACCATGGTAATAAATAAAATAAAATAAAATAAAATAAAAATTATTGGTAAAAATGGTAACTAGATACTCTTATTGATGGTAAATATTTAGGCTGAGGTGTCTGTTTCCTTTATTAAAAGGTAACTTCAGCAATAATTAGAGTTGATGACTCCGAATCAAATGGAGATAATTTTATTGAAAAACTTGGAAACAGAATGACTTTTTCACTCTGTGATTTACTGTATTTATTGCAGGATAGTCTTAATTTTAAAATCATCTCCATTGATATCCAAGAGTTTGGCACAAATTGGTTCTTTATAAAACTTTTTCAAATAAACCATTAATCACAACTGATTCCTGGACAAGCTTCTGAGGTTCTAATGCACTATACTATGTTAACTTTTCTGTGGATCCATTTAATCAATTCCCTTTACATTTTGCATCAAGAAGGTCTTTGATCTTCAGGTAGACCTAAGAAGAACATTAAAATCCATTGAGTTGTACATTTTGTTTCAACTGTTAAAAGATTCCTAGTTGAATATCCTCTTTTCTGTACTACTTTCATATATTATTTTGAATGTTTTGTATCACATGTATGTTTTAACTTGATAAAATACTTCAAATACTTTGAAAATATATGTTAAATGGATTATTCTAGAATGAGATCAGCAAGAGGGATGACTAGAATTTCCAAGCTCATGTCTCCACAACAAAGACAGATAAAGTAATGTATGAACATTCACATTTTTATGAAAATATTTAATGGAGTACATAAAAGAAGTGATAGAAGTCCCAGCTGTCAATCAAGAATACCACAGCTAACAAAACCAGCCCTAAGTAGTAAAGAGGGAAATACTGTCTTTCTCAAGCAACCACAAGCCGAGAAATTATAAGAAATGTCAGTGGGACATCTTCAAGTAGAAACAGAAAGATGATGATTACTAACATGGAAATGTAAAAATTTCCTGATAAAGTTAAATATATGTTCAAATTCAGAATATCAAAGGCTGGAAATGAAATTGGTCAAAAATAATGGTAGCAAAAATAAATTATTGAGGAACACACTATATAAAAATGTAAATTTAGGGGCTGGGGGTTTAGCTCAGCGGCATAAGCGCCTGCCTTGCAAGTGTGTGGTTGTGAGTTCGATCCCTGGTACCGACTTAAAAAAAAAAAAGTAAATTTATGACATAAAACATATAAATTGTGAGGGAGGTAAAAGTCTAGAGTTTTATACATGACAGAGATAAATTATCAGCATAAAAAGCTGTTATAACTGTAAGACTTTTTAAATTTATTATTACATGTATATATTACATAACATTTACATTTCTTGTAGGAAATTCGTACATGTACTTAACACATCTTAATTCCTTTTGTATTTTCCATCCCCTTTCCTGCCTCCCCTCTCCACCCATCCCTTGATCTCCTTTCTTTATATTTTTTGCACATGCTTGTAGTACATAATGTTTATATTCCTTGTGAGGAATTGGTACATGCACCTCACACATCCTGTTCTCTCACTCCATCTCTAAGCTTACTGGTGACCACAAAGCCAAAAATCTTATACAAATGATAAACTAATTCAAATTTAGCATTAAAAAGTCACTAAATCACGAAAGTAAACAGTAAGAGAAAAAAGGAACAATGGATCTACAAGTCAACCAGGTAACAGTGAACATAGTACTAGTGGAAAGTCTTTGGCTATTAACAATCACTTTGGATATAAATTCTCCAACCAAAGGACACAGAGTGGATGAATGGAGGACAAAGCAAGTTCCATCTATATGTTGTTTACAAGAGATTCACTTTACATACTGGGGATCAAACTCAACTTTATGTATTTTTAAGGACATACATTGACTGAAAATGAAGGGATGGAAGGAAGTATTGTATGTAAATGGTAAATAAAGGAGAAGTGGATATGCTTTTATCTGATAGAATAGACATCATGTCAAGGAGTCACAAGACCCAAAAGGTCATTATTTAATGATAAAATGCTCATTTCATCAAGAGAACATAATACTTATAAATACAATGCAGCCAATGTTAGAGCATCTAAATATATGAAGCAAATATTAATGCAGCAATTATTAGTATACAGAGAAACAGATAGCAATATGCTAGCACAAGGAGACTTCAGTTTTCCATTTTCAACAATTAACAAGTCAACCACACAGAAAATTAATAAGAAATACTGGAACTGAACTAAACTTCAAGTAAGTTAGACCTTAAAATATATACAGAACTCTCCACTCAACACAAATAGTATGCATGTATTTCTCTCATTCTCTAGGATTGACTATATATTAGGCTACAGCCACGTTTTAACAAATTAGGAAGTTTAAAATCACATCAAATATTATTTCTGATCACAATATTATGAAAGTAGAAAACTACAACAAAATAAATGATGGTAAATTAAGAAATATGTGGAAGTTAAACAGAATTCCCTTCAATAATCAACTGTTCAAAAGAAAATCAAAAAAACAAACTATCCTGAGGGAAAAATGACAATGAAAAGACAATATACTAAAATTGTGGGATGCAACAAAGTAGTTCTAAATAGCAAGTTTATAGTAATAAATGAGTACCTCCAAAAAGGAGGAAGTTTCCAAATGAACATCCTAAAGTTATGCCTAAAGGATGTAGAAAAAGGAAGATTTTTAAATAATAAAATAGGCAAATGATCTCATAGACACACTAAGAAAAAAGAGCAAATACTCATATATAAAATCAGAAATTAGAGTCATTATGAAAGACACTTCTATAGATAGGATGATAAAAGACTGAGGAGTATTATGGTTTGTCTGCTTATTTGTTTGTTTGTTTTGAGACAGAGTCTTGCTGTGCAGTTTAGGCTGGCCTTGAACATACCATGTAGTGCAAGCTGGCCTCAAATGCATGGCAATCCTTCTGCCTCAACCTCTCAAGTGCTTGGATTGCAAGCATGTGTCACCATGCCTGACACTAAGGACTATTGTGAATAATGAAATATCAATAAATTAGATCATGTAAGTGAAATAAATTTTTTTAGGAAAAATGCAACCTACCAAGTTTGAATCAAGAGAAAGAAAAAAAATTTCTGGAGAGATCAATAACAAAATGAGAAATTAAAGTGATACCTAAAGTTTTCCCAACAAAGAAATACACAACCAGAGAGTTTAAGGACTAAATTTTGCTAAATTTTCAGAGGAGAAATTATAACAATACTTTTTAAACTCTTCCAGAAAAGTGGATCTGGAGGGACTACCATACTTCCATATATATATATATATATATATATATATATATATAGAGAGAGAGAGAGAGAGAGAGAGAGAGAGAGAGAGAGAGAGAGAGAGAGAGAGAGAGAGAGAGAGAGAGACCAATGTATCAAAAAATAGCATGCATGATGATGAAATGGCATGCAGGGATGGTTTAACATATGAAAATCAACCAGGGTGATGCACTGCATGAACAATGAAAACCAAAAATTACATGAACAGTTCAGCTGACTTAAAAAAAAAGGTTTGACAAAGTTCAATATGTATTCATGATAAAAATTTCCAATAGCTTGGGATATCAGAAACATTCTTCATTCTAGTGCCAGTTTTCTATAAAAAGCCCTATAGCTAAAATGGTAATCATAGGTGAAAAACTGAAAGCTTTATTCTAAGATCTGGATAACAGTGCATTAAAGTAAACATAGTGGAAATCTTTCCTTTTCAATAAAAACCTGTTTGGAGATGGAGCTTGAGCTCTTCCAGTCTGAAAATTTTCTTGTATTTGAAAACTGCTCTCTTTCTATTTTTTCTGGTCTCTTCTCCTAAAATCCCTCTGTTACTTAGCTATTGGACACTATCCTGAATCTTCTTATTGCTTTTTTTTTCTATTGAACTTTACTTTGAGTCTCTTTTTCTCCTCTTGAAGATAAGCAAAGAACCAGGCATGAGATTACACTTGTAATCCCAGCATTCTGAGAGCTGAGGCAGGAGGACTGTAAGTTCAAGGTAGCTTTCAATTAGTATATCATACTCGTTCTATACGTGTACTGTGTATGTGTGTGTGTGTGTGTGTGTGTGTGTGTGTGTGTGCGCACCTATGGTCCCAGCACTAGGGAGTCTGGGCAAGAGGACTGTTGTTAGCAAGACCAGCTGGGAATACAAATTTAGTTCAGTGTCAGTCAAAACTACAAAGCAATACCCTGCTTCAAAACAAAACAAAACAAAACAAAACACAAAACACTAATAACAGTCTGTTAAACTAGTTTTATGAATGCATTATAATCTGTATTTTGACAAATACTCTATAAATCAGTTTCATCACTGTAAAACTCCTTCACCAATAAAATATAGAACTTAAAAATAGAGCTATTTGTATCATCGAAAGCTGTTATTGCATTTTTTTAAAACAAAAGATGTTAATGTATGAGTTGTTTTATCCAAACCAAAATTTAGTATTCGGGCTTAATTTCAGAGTTGGCACTTTGTAAAAATTAAATGGGTTTTTGAGTTGCAATTTGGATGCTCATCTTTAAAAGTTTCACTGCTACTGGTCTAAATGTTAAGAGCTAAAAGCATAAAACTTAAAACTCCCAGAAGGAAACATAAGGGGAAGGGTTCTTGACATTTGCCTTGGTAATGATTTCTTGGAGATCATATCCAACGCTAGGGCTACAAAAACAAAACATAAATAAATGAGGCAACATCACACTAAAAAGCTTCTGCAGAACAAAGCAAACAATCAACAAAATGAAAAGACAACCAACAGATTGGGAGGATTTCCAAGGCATATAATAGTGTGCTGTCTAATTTTTCTTTATATTAGAGATTGAAGCCAGTGCTTTTCCACTGAAAATACATCTCTCAGCTTCCCTTTATTTTTTTTTTTTATTGAGACAGGGTCTCATTATGTTGTTCAAGCTGACCTTGGATCCTCCTGCTTCAGCCTTTTGAGTGCTGGGATTACAGCTGTGCAACACTATGCCTGGTTTATGTTTTATCTTTTTTCTTTTGAGACAAGTTCTCACTAAATTGCTAAACTGACCAACCTGAACTGGAAGTAGCTATCCTCCTGTGTTCCCTTTCCAGGGTGCTGGGATCACAGGCATACACCACCACACCTGTCTTGTATCAAAATTTGTGAAGAGCTCATTTTAATCAATAACAAGAAAACACATAATATGATTTTTAAAATGGGCAAATAACCTGACAGGTATTTCTCCAAAGAGGACATGGAAGCTATCAACAGATATAAGACAAAATGCTCAACATTAATTATCAGAGACATCCAAATCGAAACCACTATGAAACATCACCTCAAACCTGTAAAGACAGCTATTATCAAGAAGATAACAGTGTGTGCTCTGTTACAGTTTGTATTTAGATTCTCTCATAGATGTTCTTTTGGGAGGTGATTGGATCAAGAGGTGTGATACTCATCAGTGGTTTAGCTAGGTGTGATGGTGGGAGATAAAGCCTAGTGATGGGGCTGGGGCATGGCTTGAAAGATTCTATCTCCCTCCCTCCTCCTTGATCTCTCCTCTTCCTGTCTGCCAGGCCATGGGCCATTTCTCCTCTGCCAAGTCCCTCTGACATGCTACCCTGGCTTGAAGGCAGCCAATTATGAACTGAAGCCTCTACAAAATGTGAATCAAAATAAACCTCCCCTTCTTTAAGTTGTGAATCTCAGGTATTGTGTCTTAGTGACAAGAATGTAGAAAAGAGAATTCTTGCCTATTCTAAATTGGAAGATAAGTTTGTATAGCCATAGTGGCAAACACTGTGGAGGTTCCTAAAGAAATTAAAAATAGAATTGCGGTATGGCCCAGCATTCTCTCTTTGGGGCATATTCACAGAGGAAATGAAATTAGTCACTGCATCTCAGTTGGAAAAAATGGATCTTGCCATTTGTCACAACATAGATGATGTAGAGCACATTATTCTAAATGAAATAAACCAGACACAGAAAGAAAAATATTGCTTGATCTCACTTTTTTTAGTGGAATGTGTGTGTGTGTGTGTGTGTGTGTGTGAAATATATGGATAGAAACATGAAAACTGGTTACCAGAGTTGGGATGGAGAAGGAAATTGATCATATAAATTAAATGATACAAAGTAGAACATATGTATGATGAAAATGTGCAAAGATCTTAGGTATAGCTCCAAGGAATATTCAGAGTTTTTGTTAAATGAGAGGATGACATATTCTTGATTAGGGAATCAAAAATATTTAATCATGAGGTATAATGAATGTATTTACTTGCCTCATTATAGTACCCAATTATATATACATATATTTATATATGTTTTTGTAAATTGTTACAAATCTTAAATATCACAATAAATTTTATATTTTAAAAGGGCAAATACTGTGAGATTCCACTTATATCTAGAAGTATTCAAATGCACGGAGACAGGTTGAAAGTAGAATGACAGCTGCCAGGGCCTGGGAGAGCAGTGGAAAGCTGGTGTTTAGTGGGTATAGAATTCTCTTAGGGAAGATAAAAAGCTCTGGAGGTGGATGACACAACACTTGCATAAGAGTGAGAATGTGCTCCATCCCACAGAAATACACATGTAAGTAGGAAAAGTGGTAAATTTCATATTATGAATATTTTACTACAATTGTTTTAATTGGTGCAAAAATGGACAATGCTCTAGAAAAATTAGCTTTGATTGACTGTGAGTTAAAGAATCGATGAAGGCATGGAAGTGGCTAGAAATACTTTGTTTTGTTATTAAATTGTTGTTGTAGTTACTTTATGCCTCGTCTCTTATATCACAGCTTCCTGGAACCAGGAATGATCTTCTGTTTCATGTGTGCATTCATTGGTCCATGGCAAAAATGTTGGATTGTTGGTCCTGCACAGACTCTTACAAAGGAGCACATTGGACAATCCCTTCTCACTCGGGACCCGAAGAGCTGGAAAGGGCATTGAGCTTCAATGGAGCTTGCCAAATTTTGTTGAAGGCTCAAAATTTAAACTTAAAACTTTGTATAATAAAAGAAAGTGGGAAGAATATAGAATGTAGTAGTAAGAGAAATGCACGTATACTGCTTCATTTTTCTGTTTCGAGTAGTTGATCCATAACATGGGACTCTTTAGTCTTTCCGTATTTACTTAAGTTTAATAAAAGGAAGGGATAGGTCATGTAGCAGGTGCTCAAATATTGCTAATTCCCCTCCCTACACTCCCATGAAGGGTTTGTTTCCTATGTGGAATTGAACTTCATTTAGAATACCTGCTCGTGTATAATAACTAGTATTAATTTTAGCTCAACCTAGGTTATATACAATGATCTCAGTGTTGAATGTTCATTGCCTTGATAAGTGACATTAAGCAAGTAATGCCTTATGTCAGTTATCCTTAAATGACATTTGGGGTATCTGTCATTCTCCTTTTAGAACACAATGAAGGAGTCTCTGAAATCATTTTAAGCCTTCCAGGGCAATCCACCCTTATAATACCATTTTTCTCCATGAAATCAGTCTATTGGTTCCATGAGTGATAACTGAGCATAAGCTTTGAATCTTAAGCATTTTTTCATCTCATACAGACTCATGCAGAAAGAGGGCCATGATTGTGTGGACATTTACAGCTCTCCTAAAAGATTCTATCGACCCAGAGACTAAGAGCTGGGCATAAGGGATAATGTTTGTGTTGCCCTGTAAGAAGAAACCTCGTGTAATCCAAAACACCCTGCTGAAGGGCTGGAGATTGATATTCACACAGTCAGCATCAACACAAGCAAGCCAGCAGGGTGCTTGTGAGACAGGAATCACATCCATTATCTGTCTTACACTTAGCATTCTGTGTCTGTCAATGAATTTGGTTAAATTGGCAAAAAATGTCTGCTCTGGTCTCTCAGAACTCCAGAGAGTTATAAAATTGCTCTGGATGGAAAATTCAGCTTGAGCAGAAATTACAAGTCTGCAGCCAACACCAAGTGAACTGAAAACCAGCCAGAGTATTAAAACAACAAATGACCAACCACAAACTATACAAAATATTCAGATACGAGGTCTGAAGAAAAAATACTCCAAGGACTCAAAAGGTCTGATTTATTAAAGGCTTGATTTCTTGCAAATACATAAAATTGCCCAGTTACTCATAGAGAATCAGTCCTCAATGCATTTTTACATCAAACAGAAGATATATGAAGAAAAAGTCTATTTATATAAGGAGCCTAGGATAGCTATGATTTATTAGGCAATTTCCTCGTGTGTAGTAAATGTGAGCTTCCAGGACCCACATGGAGCCCTAACTGGGAGATGTCAAGACGCAGTCAGAGGGCCTGGAAAATGGCTGGCTGACGGGCTTGTTTGTGTGCTATTTGGCAGTAATGAGACAATGTGGAGAGACTGGGAATCTCAAAGAAAGAAACCAAATCTTAGTTCCTTCATTAACTAAGAAGAGCAGATTTTTTCCCCCCTAAGAAAACCCACTCAGTCTGCAGCTAATTCTGTTCTGCTCATCCCCTACCAAGAAGGCAGACGTGACTCTCTGGCCCACTCTAATGGAGTAGCAGGTCTCAGCAGAAGCTGGGACCCATCTCCATAGGGAACTTAGGAAAGTAAACAGTGCTCCAGCTAGGAGCTCATCCCCGTTTTCGCTATGTTCCCAGAGGGCCTATTCAGCTGGGTTTTTCCAGAAGATTAAAATTTGCACCGAGAAGCATTGAATCATTGTGCTTTGGGGATGCAAAGGTAAGGGAAAGAATAAGAGGTGATAATCCAGAAGTCTTACTTGTTGCTGGGAGAAACAAAATGTGTACTTTAGTCTAAACATGTCTAAGACCTCTGTCCTTGTGGTCCTGGTCTCTACGAATAAAACACAGTCTGTTTGGGATACTTGCAGAAGTCCTTCAAAGAAAGTTCATTCAAACAGGTGGCTAGCAATTAGACTGACTCTCTTGTTAGCTCACCTCATTTATATTTCCACACCCAAGAGAACTTGCACACCCAAATCCAACATAGTCTGGGCCAAGATGACATAAATTTTTCCAAGTAGAATACGGACTAGTGCCATGCCTCATAGTCCTCTGTAGGCGCTCACAGAATATCTAAATTACTCTATGAGACTGGCGCAGTGAGATGTTTAACCAGAAAATTTAAATGTGAAAATTTAAAATGATATATATGTAGACAATCTACAGGTGGTTCTCAATTTATGATGGTGTTACATCCCAATAAAACCATTGTGAATTGGAAATATTCTAGGTCAAAAATGCATTTAATATTTCTCATCTGTGGACATTTACCTTAAATGTGCTTTGAACTCTTAGTTAGCTTTATTTGAGCAAAATCACCAAACACAAAGCCTATTTCATGAGGAAGTAGTGACTCTTTCGTGAGGTGTGTTGAATATGTGCTGGATATTGGGAACAGAATGATTGTCAGGGTTTTTTTTTTTTTTTCATTATTGTAAAGCCAAAAAAAAAAAATTCTAAGTGGAGCTGTCATGAGTTGGAACCTCTCTATGTACGCATATACCCTTATTTATGCATCCATGGACATAGAGTTGCTTGGCAACTTGGGTCAGGAAAACTCACTCTCTTTTAAGGAAGCCCAAGGCAGCTGAGGACGGTGCTGTGCACCTGTAATCCTAGAACTCTGATGGGCAATATAGCAACTTAGCATCTTAATGAGATCCTATCTCAAAAAAAAAAATTGAAAAAGCAGGGAATGTAGCTCTGTGGTAGCTAGTCTTTGGCCTTAATTCCTAGCACCGTTAGCAAAGAAACAAACAGAAAAAAGAAAGCTCCAGATGGATGTCACCTCGTTGCAGGCATCACAGTTTGTCACTGCAGGATTCTGTGTGGTGGCTTTTGCTCTCAGCCCTGGGCAGTGGACACACATCCTGGAGGCTGGGAACACGATGCCCCCTCCTGCCCCCTCCAGCTGTCCCCTGGAAACTGCTCCGTGCCACCTTCACTGAATGACCAGGTGAGCGTGGGGCTGCACTCTGTGACTGGCTTTGTAACTGTGACTCCTGGTCATCGAGACCAAGCTCCTTCGGGTGGTGTGAAGAGCAGGGAAGGGAAACACTGCATTTATTCTGTTCTTGATTTTCCCCAATGTAGGTTTTTGTTACCTGTCCGCAGAGCCTCGTTCCCTGTTCTTTTTTTCCGCTATCTGCCTACTTAACCCTTAAACCACAGTAACAATGAATATTCAGGGAAAACAGGACAGCAAGCAGTTAACACTACCAAGCACCAATTTTCAAAACTATCATTTGCTTTCAGATGGATATGGGTTCTAATCTATTTTACAGTTTGCCAATTTTTTTTCCCCTGCAGATATGTGGCTGAACTAGGGCCTTTGCACTGAGATAAATCCCCAGACCTTTTAAATTTAATTTTGAGACAGTTTCTCAGTAAGCCACTCAATTACCCAGGCTAATTTTGAACTTGGAATCCTCCTGTCTCAGCCTCCCAGAATGCTGGGATTGCAAATGTGTGATCCCATGCCTGATTTCTGTTTCCTGTTTCCTCTTTTACCAAATGAGTATAATAATAGTGTCAACTCAAGATGCATATCTTAGGGTCAGATACATGCAAAGTTCTTAATAACAAGAGGCTAATGATCATTATTTATATGAACAAGTGCTTCATTGATAGTTCAAATCCAGCCATTAAAAAAGTGTATATAGCTTTATATACACAGCACTGGCTAATATGACTTTGGATGTGGAACTGACATGAAACTCCACTCATCTTATACATACTTGACTCTCTCTCACTTTTTATTTCACAAAACCAACCAGATCCCATCTTGGTCGTAAGTCTAGTGATTTTTTTTCGTTTTGTGGATTGAGAAATTGCACCAAGGGCCTTCACATTGGGCTACATCCTCATTTCCTCCTTACTTAAAAAATTTTTTAAATTTTGATACAGGCTCTTGCTGAGTTACTGTTTCTCAAATTGGGCTTGAACTTGTGATCATCATTCCTACTCTTGCTTAGCGATTTCACTGTTACCATTGTTTGCAGCATGAATCCTGAATTTCATTTTGTCAGCAGCCTGGAGACCAAGGTAAGTTCTTGCACACCTGGGGCAGTACACAGCGTCCTACGGTGTGGGTGAGAATGTCGGTGAACCCAGGCAGCCTGCAGAAGGGCGCACCCTAATGCAAAGACCTTCTGCAGGTTCTTCAGTCCTGTTCATGCTTTACACTGCTCCTTCCCTGGAGCCTGACTTTAGGTGCCAAACCACCGATTTAGCAAATTCTTTTCCACCTGTATTGTATCAAGATAAACCTCACCAAAGGGCATCTGAAATTAGGATTATTCCCATTTATTACCTTTAGCAGATGACCAGAACTTTGAAAGCACTTGTCTCTCTTTTTATTCTTTAAACTAGACCAGAGCTTCTGTTTTAGTGTCAGAAATATGGCTATCACTATACTGATAAAAGCACCCTTGATGTATTCCTTGTCATGACCACCAGTAAGCAAAAGTCATGATGTTAAGCACGTTCTTCTATGGAGGTCCAACAAGAAAGATGTCTGCTTTTCCAGTGCACTGAGTGATAACAGGCCAGCGATCACTGTTAATGGAGTATGTTAGGCCAAGGTATTCACCAGCAGCTTCCACTTTCAAAGTCTTCTGAGTTTAGGTATTAAAATGTCCATTGATCAAGATCCAGGGTAAAGCATGGAGACTGTTCCTTGGCTTGGGAGAAATAAAGGTATATTCAGGCACTGTGGTTTCAAATGTTACACTGTTAAAAGATACCATGGAAGTTAATTAAGTGATTATGTTGATTACATCATACTCTTTGACTCACACTATAAAATACCAATGGTAGTTGGTAATGATGGGGGAGGGAAGAGGATGTAAACTTTATGCTAAAAATTCTCAAGAAGTACGCCCCAAATATATGATCTACATCTCATTTCGTTTTACCAGTGAATGAAAGTTTCAGTGACTACTTGGTTAATTGGAGGATGGATATGAAAATTTTCTAATCATTTTTTCCAGTAAGGCTAAATGATAGGAAAACAGTATAAATTATAAGAACCCGATGAATTTATGGTCTAATATGGATGGAACCATGCAGAAGTTTTATGTCATTTGTCTCTTATTTGGGAGCCCATCCTGATTCACTACTAATATATTTTTGAAAAATCAAAAAGGAACTTATCCAAACCTCAGTTCATAGGAATGGAATTAATATTGCTGTAAAAACAAGGTGGGGGTGTGGGACTCTGGCTAACAGGAATCGTTCAACTCAGCAGCCATGTGGATCTTGTGACTCATTCCGGGAAAGAATTTTCCTCCACCATTCTCAGAAAGGACTTGACCACTTCCATCAGTCAGTAGCCCAGTTCTTTATATCAAACATTTTAAGACCCATCAAAGTTATCTGGAAAAAGAAGTGTATGATGAGTCAGCATGCATTTGAAGACAGTGGATTGTGAGACAGGAAATGTTTCTGAAGAATTTTTTCTCTTTCTCTAGGGATGTTTTTTTCAAAATTAAAAAAATGAGTTGCAAAAATAAAGCTTTTGGAAAAATTTCAGTGTTCTTTTCAAATGAGAAACATGACAGGAATTATTATTATTATTTTACTGCATTCAGTCTTGTTTCCAAATAAATATAATACATGCCATTTAAAATCTTTATGATGGGAGAATAAAAGTTATATGTTTCCAATTAAAATAAATTCTTTCAATCTCCCCAACAAGTACAGTGTTTAAATATCTCATGGAACTCTGGAGGAATAAGTAAGGTTTTGTTTTCTCTTTTTTCAAAAGGGGTGTACTGAAAATTTTTCAGTTTGTTTAGAAAAAGAACATTTCTTGCAAACTTATAGAAACAAACCTCTCTTTTATTCTATCAGATAATGCTATGGAGATTAACCTTCAAATCTTGGTGGTTAAAAGCCACAATGGCTCACTTCCTGTTCATGCTACACCAGTATACTTGCATTGTTGTCCCTCTAACATCTCTGATCTTCAATTTGGGTAGTCATCAGGCTGGATTTTGATGAGTCTTGCATTGTGAAAAGAAAGCGTTACCTTTATTTTGGTTATTTTCTCATTGCTGAGACAAAGTATCCAACACCCAAAATTAAAGTAGGAGTGGTTTATTTTACCTCACGGTTTGTTGAGAATTCAGTTCACAGTTGGCTGGCTCCAAGGCAGGGTGGCATGGCAGTGGAGAAACAGTTCATGGTAGGCAGAAGGCAGCAAAGTAGTGAGGAAGTAGAAGCAAGTGACAATTCTGCCTTCTTTTTGTCCCTTATATTCGATCCAGGTTACCTGCTCTTAGGGCAGGCAGCACGTCAATCCAGCACCACACCTTTAATCCTAGCATAGCACCACGAATCAATTCCAGCATCATGAACTCTAGATCCAGCCACCTCCCAAAACTTCCCCCTATGACTACATGAGGCTTTGTGGGAACACCTACATATATACAAGCCATAACAGTCTTGAATCAACCCACATTGAATATTGGTCAGAAGTAGTCACATAATACCATCCAACCACAAGAAATGCCATGCACTGAAAATATTTGATGAACTGCATTAAATAAGGCCACACATACATTTAGACATCTACTTGAATTACTTTCTGTTACTTTTCTTTTTCTTTCTTTTTTTTTAAAGTAGGTTCTCTTTCAATCACTAAATTGCCAAAACTGGTTGTAAATTTGTGATCTACCTGTTTCAGCCTCCTGGAGTGTTAGGATTGTAAGCCTTTACCATTACTTCAAAATTTAACTCAAGCCATCTTTAAACTTTTCTCTTTACTAAAGGAAGTGTTACTAAGAGTTCTAAAATCAGTGAAAGGAATTGTCTCCAGACTGCCAAGGATGACAGGGGAGGAGGAGGGAGGGCAGCGCTAGAGAGCATTCCACCTTTGCCACTGGGCTTTTTCTTGCTCCCTTCATGAGACTTCAGGGGCACTTTGACAAATATCTAGTGCTCCATAGAATGCAGGCTGAAAACTGCTACTATGCACAGCTGCTTAGTTAGCACACACAAAAAAAATGAAATACAGAAAGATCAACCAGTGGCTAAAGTAACACAGCTAGATGATTGAAAAGCCACTTCTACAAATAAAAGATAGAATTTGGGCCTCTCTGAAACCATACTTCATTGGCAGGCTGCAAATCCTGAACATATTTTGGCAATATTTACTAAATATACAAGTAATATACATATGTCCATGAGGGGTCTACTTATTTCCTGGATAGAGAAACAGATCCTAGGTGTATTGTATTTTAAAAAGTCATGTTTCCCAATTCCAAGGCATTTGCCCTCAGTTGCAAAGAGGAAAAACCATCTATTTTTTCTAAATCTAGCATATATCCCTCTGTGTATTTGTAATCACTTAATCAATAAAAGTTTACAGATCTCTTATCTATCTGGCACAGTCTGTGTAGCTCTCATTATGCATCTTTCACTTCTTCTCTATTTTCTCCTCCTCTTCTCTATTTGTTCTACAGCTTGTTCCCTTTCCTTTTCTTATTTCTGATCTCTTCTTCTTTTTCCTTTCTCCTTCAACACATCTAAAATATCCTTGTAAACTTGTTAAAGCCTGGAATTTCTTCTAGCAGAGAAAACAGTCTTTTCTTCCACATTGAAGATAAAAAGATTAAGATGCAAATGTGTGGTTTGGAGCAAGGGGTTATACCTGTGCGACTAGGTTTCAGTTAAAGTGCAATTAATCAATCCATCATCAAGTGTAAGTGGCTGATAACAGAGTCTTTCCTGTTTTCATAGGGGTAGAGGTGGGCAGGGAGAAGGGGAGGGAACATAGCAAAAAGCCTCTAGACAAATGACAGGGTAGGGAAGAGGTACATCTAGACACGGAGGGGTCTGGAATGGCCAGTCTTGATGGTTCAGCCCGGAAGGAGCAGAAGCATTCCGCTGAGGTATCTGTGTGCTGCAGCTGCAAAAGGAAGGCAGCTCTGCATGATTTATGAAAGGGCGCCCATGATTTATGAAGACTTAACCAAACATCAGCACGCAGCTGACTTTCTCTAAAAGAGTTTCTTTCCCTGGGGATTCAAGGAGCTTGGAATGTAATGAGGGAAACCAAATCTACAACCAGAGACGATAAGGAAATGAGACCGTTTCACACAGAGACATACCAGAATTTATGTATCCTGATACTCTGGTCTCCCTAGGCCTCTGTCAGACCTGGCTGCTCCACTCTTTGCTCCCAAAACACTCACTGGAATTCTTCCACCCTGCCCTTCACTGTGTCACCCTCTCTAATAAAGATAACTGCTCTGCATTTTCTCGGAATCTTTAGTTTCTCTAGAATGATGGCCCCAACTCTTTTTTCTCCTTGCTCTGTGGCTGCCAGTTGAAATCCTATACATTCTTCAAATTGTAATGTAGGATTTTTCTTAGCTCCAAACTTTTATAGCATTCTGTTCATATTTCAGTTGTGGTACACTACTGGTAAGTATCTTTTTATCACTGTATGTGTATGCATGTGTGTGTGTGTGCCTGTGTGCGATAAAGACAAAAACCAATAATTTAAAGTGAGAAACAAGGAAATTTTAGGTCAAAGAATATGATACGAGTATGAATGTCTGTGAATACCATGTCATATATAGATGTGGACAGCAGATAAAGGAATTCTTAATTCCTGTTTTATTCCCATTGTCTCTGAGTAGAGATTGGAGATTGCTGGCATGTGTCCGGAAAACATTACTGTTATGGTTTATGTCTAGTGTAGCCCTGAAGCCTCATGTGCTCATAGGTGGGGATTTGGGGTGTGATGAATCCACTGATGAGTTTAAAGCTCAATGTGATGTTGGAAAGTGAAGCCTGTTCTGGGGATGTGGGTCACAGGGAGCATGGCCTCCCTTCCTCCTTCCTTGGTCTCTCTCTCTCTCTCTCTGTTTCCTATGCCAGGCCATGAGCTCATTCTCCTCTTTCCTGTTGCTCTGCCATGCCACTTTTCCTCAGAGCCAGCTGACTATAGACTGAAACCTCTACAAACCATGCCCCCAAATGAACCCTTCCTCCTTTAAATTGTGGATTTCAGGTATTGTGCTCCAGTAATGAGAAAGTAAC
Organism: Hydrochoerus hydrochaeris; assembly: GCA_004027455.1. Lineage (NCBI taxonomy): Eukaryota > Metazoa > Chordata > Mammalia > Rodentia > Hydrochaeridae > Hydrochoerus > Hydrochoerus hydrochaeris. Next base: position 44,476 of record PVLA01002174.1, read on the forward strand.
TAAGACATTTCTGGTTATGGGTTTTGCTATCCATTGTTAGTGTGGATGAGATAGGCAGTGACAGAGAAGTGATGGTATCAAACTTGACTGGACACGGTTATTAATTTACTCCCATTTCTGTTGACATGGTGATTGGTTTAGGAGCTTGTGAATGTCTCAAAGCCAGCCAATCAGCCTTCTTACCTTTCATCTCTTTATCTAAAAGTAGGCAAAGAGGATTTGGGGCTATAAAACTGGCCTGTGGGGCTTCTGGTGTTTGCATTTAGAAAGAAAAAATCAGATAGACAAAAATGAAAAGATTTTATTGGATATGGAACAGAAAAGGAACAGATAAAAGAACAGAAAGAATAAGTATATAGAAGGAGATGTTAGATAAATAGATAGATTAAATATAGTCATAGATATAATATAGACACAGATTTCATAGATACAATCATGCAAGGGACTGTATGAGGTGGTTTTTTAGGATCAGAGGTGGGAGCGTCCACAACGGCTGTCTGTATATGGGAGAGACCCAGGATCCAGTAACCTGCATTAGCCCAAGAAGCTAGAAACTACACAACTAAAGGAATCAAAACACAGCACCAGTATAAAGCTGAAAAGTGGAAATTCCTTGGAAAGTCCCCAGAGCAAATCCACACTGAATAGCAGAAGCCAGAGCCTAATATCCACAGGTATTTCAGTATCAAAAGACAGAGAACAGAATAGAACTCCATTCCAGCGCAACAGAACTTTCCTAAATGCAGACTGATTTCCTCCTTCTTCCATTTCCATTCCATCCAGGCTGCAAGCCTATTAGATGGTGCCACTCACAATCAGGGTGTGTCCTCCCTTCTCCACTTGCTGGTCCACATGCCCATTATCCTGGACACACCGGGTGACACCCAGAAGTGTGTTTTACTAATCTGCTAAGTGTCTCTTAATCCAGTCAAGTTGACAATCAGGCTTAACACTTCACCATCTCAGAGACTGTTGTGGTTGATACATTGTATCAACTTGAGAAGTTTAGAAGTTTAACTAAAAGACTCAGCAGGGAGCCAGGATCCTACTTGGTAAATACCCTTATCCTGTGCAAGAGGAAGGCACAGAGATTTTGTGAGTGCTACATCCGCACTGCCCTGGAGTTGGGGTGGCCTGTGTAGAAAAAAAGGAGAAAAAGAAGCTCACCCTTTACCCTCTTTTGCTCTGGCTGCTTTTGCTGGCTTCTGCCTTGAAGTGTCACCCCTGTGCCCACCCTGTCTTGAAGCCAGTTGATTATGGACTGAAACCTCCACAAACAGTGAGCTAAATAAACCTTTTCTTCTTTCATTTGGGATGCCAGGTATTTTTTCCCAGCAATGAGAGAAAAGTAACCAAGACAAAGACAAAAGGAGAAAGAGATCTGTTAAATCCCCATTCCATTCTCCAAGGTTATGGCTTTTATAGGCTTTTATTTCTGTCATATGACTAATACAGTTTTTTTTTCATTTGTGCAACTTTTAATTGAGTTTCTATCAGTTGAAAGCAAGCATATTTTAAGTAGATATCAATTAAAGAGAACCATTTTAAGACTTAGACAGTTGGAATAAATTTTTTTAAGTGGAAATAGAATCGCTTAACAAAGTAATTCTAGTCAGACGTGCCAGTGTACATATTGTCCAAGCTACTGGAGAAGCTGAGGCAGGAGGATCACTGGAGAACAGGTATTTAAGGCTAATCTGGACAATAGAGCAAGGCTCTGTCTCTAAAATGACAGCATTAATAATTATATTATTAAGTGAAGTCAGTCTAACAGGACATCTTCCTTGTTAAAAATAGGTCTTGTGCCTTAGGATTAATTTCTTTGTCTTTACTCAAACAGAAAAGATGAGAGAGAAAAAGAGGTAGCTCAACTTAGATATTTGTAGTATGGTTACCATTTCCTATAATCCAAACTACGATGTAGGCTGAGTAAGGTGTACAAGTTCTAGGACGGTGTGGGGAGGTCAAGGAGACACTGCCTCAAATAAAAGGTAAAATAATATGGCAATGTAGCTCAGTGATATAGTGCTCCTGGGTCCAATTTCTTGTGCCACACATACAGACAAAATAATAAATAAATAGATAAACAAATAAATTTGAAAGAAAGAAAAGAAAAAAAAAGACAGACAGACAGACAGAAAGAAAGAGAAAATAACATAGATGCCCTCAGAGATTTATATTTCCTTTCCTTGACTTGGAATGTGGTACATGGCTGGGAAGAGGTTACCCTGGCGCTCCCTTTTGATAGAGCCTCATGCTGGTTCTCACCAATGACAGGTGAAAAGCGGGGGACAGAGGGTCAAGGGGCAGGCACACCTTCTCTGTGTTCATTTTCCACACTGAAGCCTTAGGGGAGGACAGAATCACATGTGATTAAGTCTTTTACCAACAATGGAGAAGTTATAAAAATTACAGTGGCTCTGAGAAGGAAACAAACTTTTATTGTGCTAATCCACTGAGATCATGGAATTTGCCTAGAACAGAAACAAGCAGACCAGAATGTATATGACCAACTATTGCAAAAAAATCTTGTGTCCCATCTTGCATGTTGTTAGAAAAGGCGACTGGCATCTGGGAATTTATGTCAGAATCTTCCTTGAATCAACTCCTCCAGAAGGATTGCAGTGAGAGACATTTCAATACTGTGTCTATCTGAGTGTCAATCAGATCATTGATACTGTTATCTTGGTATCTCCAAATACAACTATGTTTGTCAACATTGCTTATTTGATTGATATTACCCAGGGTTCATGTATCACAAATCAAGAATGCATGCTAACCGTAATGCTGCCTTACTCTGGATAAATTTTTGGAGATAATATAAGATATAAAACATCATTTTTAATAGATTGGAATCCATGTAAAAAAATGGATTATGCCATGTTTAACCACAGGATTAAACGTTTGGCAATTTTTTTCTATAAATATCCACACGGTAAGTATTGGAAGCTTTAGAAACTACCAGGTAGAAATGAAGATTGTGGAAGTCCTTTCATATAACTTTCATGTATCATCAGGAATTTATCTTTTGATTTTTTTCAATCATTCACAAATGAGAACAGAATTCTTTCGCAGAGGCAGTACAGAGCAGGAGGCACCCACCAGCTTTGGCCTGTAGGCTGCTATTTGTTGACCTCCATCCTAGAACAAAATATTGGAATGAATATAAAAAAATAATGACTACAGATTAAAAGGGAGATGTTGACATTAGACCTGAGGAGTCAGTCCCATAGGCACAGCAGTAGAGTATGTTTCAGTGACTTTCAGTGTTCCTTTAAGGGTCACATCCTGGGGACATTTGAAGGTGGTGGAATTGATCCAAAAGGGCGATTTGGGCCCTGCTTTTGGGGCGTTTTATGAGCTGTTCCCTGGAAGAGGGACTAGTGCTTTCAGGGCACAGTGAATCACTAGGATTGTTCTTCCTGGGCTCAAATTCTGCCAGATAAGAAGATAATCCAGGAGATCTGAGCTCCCCAAGACAGTCCGCCTACGTGACCCTGCTTCCGTTTCCAATCTGGAGAGTCTGGTTCTCTTCTCTTTAATCAGACTTCTGAGCGACATGGGAGGTATCTATTTCCTGACCATCGCTCACCATAAATGTTCCACAAAACATTTGCTGATGGAATCTACGGGACTCTGCAAAGTGCCTCTATCTTTGAGAGGAGAAAGAATAAATTCTTTGAACAGAAGGAGATGGGCTGAGGGGTGGGGCTTTGTGGTTTGAGGAGTTCAGGGGTTATGGATGCAACGCAAAGTTCGCTCCTGTTCTTTTTAACCTTGGCTTGGAGAAACAGACCTGGAGGTTTGATTCCACCCCTACATGGCATTACATGAGTGCTTTCAAAACGAAGGCAGGCCAAACACGTTCCCGGGCTTTCAGGCCACGATCATCCCCAGTGCCCTCCAACCTCACCCACACATGACAGGGTGGGTGGGAACCTTCCCCATGAAAGGCCGAGTTTTCCAGTTTGACTCATAAACAGGTAGCACACAAAACCTCGGAAACCCATTTAACAAGTGTCATCCAGGACTTACAAGCTGGCTGCAAAAATAGACAGAGAGCTCAGTAAAACATCCGCGGTTTCAGAGCTCCTGGAAAAATCTAATTCAGGCGCAGCCACCGGGGTTCTCTCAGCACAAGTAATTTCCAGAGCTTACTTCTGGTCAGAGGCCGGCCCTTTGATGAGTACTTACAGAGGGTCCTATGACTTCCCAGAATTGCCCGGCAGCTGCCCGGGCTGGATTCTGCCCCCAGGGAGCGGGGTCAGCACAAAGTCACCTGGGGCCCTCCTGTCCTCTAAGCAGAAGGCTCAGCGAGTTAGCTCCAGGAGGCAAGAGCTCTGCTTGCCAGCAGCAGCAGCCCTGCGAGGAGGTTGGGGGCAGAGAAGCAGAACAGGCTCATCACCTAGCAGCTCAAACCAAAGACATATGTCCATGGCTCCTCCTTTCTGCATATCAAGTCCAACATTCTTTAAACAGACCCTGAAAAGCTTGTTACTGTAAATGTTCTTAAAAGACAAGCCCCACCTGTTTCTTCTACTCCTGCAGAACCCAGTTTAATGGACAATTCCTTCCTTCCCAAATGAGAGTCCCGCCCCGGCCCACCCACCCCTATCCCCGCCCTTAAGTGACCTGTCTGGGTCTGGTCTACCTTCCACCCGCTCCCTCCCCTCCCTCCACAGCTTCCTGCTCTCTCTACCTGTGCCCTTGAGTCGCTTAGTCTGCAAAGACTTAGGAGTTGCACGCTGTTGGGTGAATTCCAGAACCCTAATTCTGCCGGCCTCTGTGTCTGCAGGCATGAGATTCTGCAAAGGGCCAGTAATTCCACTAACTTCCTGATCACTCCCTGTGGTGTTCAGTTATTTCTGGGCATCACCAAATTGCTGCCCTCCTAGGACAGGCAGGGAAAATAAAGGAGTTCAGTGGGTGGACCTTCTTTGTTAGTCTGGGGAGAGAGGCCCAGTTGTGAAAAAAACACAAAACCCCAGCTTTGCCAACCACCCCTCAGGACAGGAGTGGGCCTTGATGGGTATCTCCTCCCTGCCTTCCACCAATCTTGTCATAGTTGGAAGGAGTTGTGACCCTGCTCTAAACTGGCCCAGGCTCCAGACCTCCACTGCACTGCCTAGGATGGGGAGTTACGTTTGCTTTAATCACACCCTGCTTAAGTGCCTCATGTTCTTAGAATGCCGGCAGCAGCCCTGCACACTCTAACAACATCTACTACTTTGGAGCTGCTAACATCTTCTCATTGTCACCTGCCCCTAGCTTCTACTGTTCCTCCAGCCTCTACCGTTTCTCCGTTTTTCATCCCCAGCACAGAAACACTCTCTGAAACATACAGCTAGGAGCTACGGGCCTTGCACATCTCAGCCCTGGTGTTCCTGTCTGGAGCAAAGTGTGTCCTGCACTCAACTAAATTCTCTGTAAAGCTTCATAGGGTACTTATTTCCATGGTGCCATGATCACACCAGCATAACTGTATTACACAAGACAAGAAGTCCCCTGCAGGTAGGCCCATGGTCACTTTTTCTTACCATGGTTCTTCAGATTCCTAGTGCAGGGCTTAGAAGTAGGAACACCACAGGGAAAATTGGTTCTTTGGATAAGAGCGACTGTGCTTTCCCTTGTTCCAATTTGTTGGTGGGCTGAGATGATATTGTAGCCTCTGCATCTGCTGTCTGTGCCAAAGGGTCCTCTAGGAAGTGCTGTGTGGAGAACTACCCTGGACTCCTACAGCACTGCCAACTGCTCCCAGCACAACAACTGCCCCTGTTCCCGTGGGGAGCAGACTCCAGGTCCTTGCCCTTTTAATCCGCCCTCTTGGATCACATTCAAGTGGGCCTTTTTGTACCATGCCTACAGACCAAACAAGGGAAAATTCACAGAGATGCAGTTTGACAACAATGTGTCCAACAGCATCTTCCGGGTTCTAGCTGAGGCCATATCCCATGAGATCTGTCCACGGAGGTGTGGAGGAAGCCACTGGCTGGTGGCAGCGCTGTGCACATAGGATATAGTGGCCCATCCTACTGTGCATATCTGAGGCACAATATTTAGGGCAGGATATTACTCAAAGATGAAAATGGACAGATTATTCAGCGTGGAGGAGAAACATTACGATCAAGGAAAGTCCAGTGTCAGGTGGAAAGAAGAATTAGTATGTAAAGCTTCGGATATGTGCTGGTTGTCACTTGGAAGTTATTTTAGACCCTATGAGGGCTGTAGATATGCTTTGTTGGGAGAAAGTGACACACAAACTCTGGATTATAAGAATATATTATAGTTATAATTGTTTAGGTTTTGTCCTGGAGGGAAAGCCCATAACTTTACTTCATTTCTGAAAGAGGACCCAAAATGTTAAAAATCAAAATGTGATTAAAAGCCAAAAATGATGGAAGTTGCCGAGGTCTATCAACTAGAATTAGTGATTAAAGGTAGGCTCAAGTAAGAGGGACCTGTGTCCAGGAGGAGCAAACACAAAAGAAGGGATAGAGTGGACGGGAAAGCTTCCCACTGGTCATGGCGAGTGTTTCTAAAGCTGCCCTGGAAGTGAGACCCCAGCCGAGGTCATCTTCTGTGTTTTACCAAAGCCTGGCCACTTCTGTAGTTTGTCCCTCTGTAGTTTGCAAGACTTGACCATCAACATGGGCTTTTGTAGCATTTGATGTGTTAGTCTGGTATGAACCTTTTGCATGATTTTATAGTTTCTTCTAGAATGTCTTTCACTGTGTACAGTTGCTAGACAGAATTGGAGAAATTAGTCTCAGAACCAGCCCCAGATGGTCCCTGAAATGGTCTTGATTCAGGCAGCCCCCTGTGTAATTATCCAGAACCTCACACAGATCCCCACAAGACCCAAGAAGCAGCCAGCACAGGTGTGTGATTACCCAGAAGTAGGCTGGAAGCTTTGGCCTTTCCTGCTAGAACAGAGGGGGCCAGCATAGGCCAACATGAGGGTCTCACTCTTGCTCCCCAAATCCCCAAGAGTGGCCCTGTTTCCAGGAGCATGACAGGGCTGAGTATTAATTACTTGCTGAATTTCATGCCGAATAAAACCACATGTGTCTTTCAGCTGTGGTTTGGAAACATTTCCACCCTGGATATTATCTGTGAAAATTGGATGGGATTACATCACCTTGCTGCTGGTTTATGCATGTTCAGATTTCATGTCAGCAGAGCAGAGGAGTGCTTCTGTGTGCTTCCTGTGGGGCTCTCTAAGACAGGCCATAGGCAGATGGAGGCATGGGAGGCCTGGCTTCCACCCACACTCCGTGGAGGCTGTGCTGCCATCTCAGGGGTCTGGAGTTGGCTCTGCAGACAGCAGGGATCCCACGACAAGTTTGTTTTTGAAACACTGAGTGATGGTCAGTGGTAAAGTGTTTGCCTAACATATATGAGGCCCTGAATTCAATTCCTCACACCACAAATGAAGGAAGCTAACCATCAAAGAAAACCACTGAGTGACGGGTCCATATTAGCCTGGTGGCAGAATGGAATAAATAGAAGGTCAGGAACAAAAGCAAAGGAGTGTTGGCCCAAGAATAGCAGATAAAAGATAGGGGGAAAATTTCAAAAATATTTAAGATAACCCAGTCATGGTGATGCACATTGTGGGATACTGAGGTAGAAGGATTGCAAGTTTGAGCCCAGCAGGGGCAATTTAGTGATTTAATAATATCATATCTCTGAATAAAAAAAAAAATTAAAGGGCCAGGCAAATATCTCACAGCAAAGACTGGGTTCAATCCCCCACCTCTCACTGCCCTGCCAACAAAAGATGGAAGGGAAATAAAAAGTTGGATAACTGGATATTGGACAGTGAGGGGAGGAGAGTGTCTTAAAGGATTCCCAGATTTTCCAGCCTAAATGGCTGCTACAAGGTAGGACCAGGTCGAGCAGAATTAGGGATTACAGGGAACAGGTCTCAGGCAAGTGGCAGGCACATTGCATCTCCACAGGGCAAGTTGGTAAGTGCACCTGATGCACTGGTGTGAAGCCCAGGTTGGCTGTGCTTGGTGGTATATGAACCATTTCTGTGGGTAACACCCCACTGGGGCAGCAGTCAAGTGACGAGCAAGGTGATCCAAGGAGAAACTCCTGGGAACCCCGCTCTCCATTACTGTGATAAAATGCCTGAAACAATCTGCTTTTCAAGAGGAAAGATTCATATTGGTTCAGAGTTACAGAAATGTCAGTTCATGGTCACTTGGCCTGGCTGCCTTGGGGCCGTGGTGGTACTAGGTGGGACCGCATGGTAGAGGAGTTGGGTGGGAAGAAAAAGAGAGGGAGCCTGAGGCCAGGGTCGGTTGTCCCTTCAGGGGTAGCTCCAGTAATCTGACTTCCTTCCACTAAGGTCTACCTCCCAACTGTGCCACAGCCTGGGATCTGGCCTCCAAAACATCTTTGGGGGACATTCACCCTCCAAACTATAGCATCAAGCTTCCAATGGAGACTGAAAAAATGCTCAGTTTGGAAAATGTGTCTGATAGAGGAGTCAAGAAGAAAGTAGCCTTGGAGGGAGGGCGCCTCAACAGGAAGTTATTAGAAGAAGACAGGTGTGTGTAGAATTGCAAGACGATTAAGTAAAATTAATAGGATGTCTCACAGATAGTGACAGAAGAAATTCTTTATGATGTTAACAGGGAGAACACTGGTGATTTTTGCTGGAGCAACTCAGGGTGAGAAAGAAGCTTCTTCAGGAGGAGTTAAGATGAAACTCAATGGGCAGTGGAAGAAGGGAGAGAAGAAGCATTTCAATTTGGAGGTATTCTTAACCTACAAAAGAAGAGGGGGAATAAGTCAAATGCAAAAGGGTCCAATGAGGGAAATGGCTGATTGTAAGAGTTTTTGTGAATGGGCTGTTTTGTTTTATTGAGGGAAACTTGAATGTGTTTAGGAACCAAAGAAAGGGAGACCAAAGAGAAGGTAGGGTGAAGGCAGCAGGGAACCCTGAGAAGGGATGGCTCCAGGGCCTTGAACTGAACTGGTACATACCACCAGCAAGAGCTAACTGGCTAAAAGGGAGGTGTCACCGGGAGGCCACAGAATGGTAACCGCACTAATGCGCAGAATAGCAGCATTTTCTCACCAGCTCTCAGCATCTGAAGGGTAGTAGCTGGCATGGAGCTGTCCCCTTGCAAAAGCCAAATAGCTGAGCATGTAGCCATGCAATTCACCTGTGAGGGAAGAAACAAGGGCTCACAAGGAAGGCTGAAGATTTCACCAGAGCCTAGTGAAAATGAGGAGTGGTTCATAGTGTGCTGAAGGATGTGAGTTTTAAGTCCAATACATCCAAGTTTGAGCCCATCTCCCCTCCATATAATGGGGATTGTTTTGGGACAGGATCTCACTAAGCTGCCCAGGCTGGGCTTGAACTTCCAGTTCTCTTCCCTCAGCTGCCCTGAGTACCGGAGTCACACTCAACCACTTTGTAGCTCTTACATCTGACCAGTGGCCCTGTGGCTTCTTGTGTCCTACAGATTGTGGTGCGGGCCAGAAAGCTTCTTACACTCTACCCCTGGAGATCAGGAGTGATCTATGCTTGGCACTGTGTCCACACAGGCTCATGGTTTTTCCAGACAGTGTCTGAGGCAAAGGCTGGGATATCTCTGAACGCCTTTCTGCAAGAAAGTCAAACAATGATGTGAGAACTCTGTTCATCAGGGACCTGTCCGTGAGTAGATGAGACCAGGGCAGAAGCTGGAGTACAAAGTGGAGATGCATCAAAATGAAACACCTGGTACAAATGCAAAATCAAAAAAGGATCTCAGGACAGCTGGCACAAATCAGGTTTTCTCTAGATGAAGGAGGAACAACCACACCCAGAGAAGGCTGTGCTGGAAAACTCCAGCTCAGGGACACAGCTCCAGAAACAGCCGGGCACTGCCTCAGGCCTGGCTGCAGGCAGCTGTCACTCAGCCTGGTTCCCTCAGACCAATGATTCTCCTCTCTCCAACACAGCTGCAAACCCAGGCATTTCCAGGCACTGCTTGGCCTTGTCCAAATCATGGGCGTGTCATGACTCTTCCATCCCAGGCTCCTTGGGGTTGACATTTTGTCTGAGGGGCAGCAATTTGGGGTAGATGTTTCTGCCCTGAAGATGAGCTTTCATCTCTGAATTCAGAGTTCTGGTTTTCAGGTCACAGCATAGGCTAAAACCTCCTGAAAGTAGATATGGGTTATAGGCCCACCCAATATAATATAAAAGGCCCACTCAAAAATCTCTATTATAGCTGATGGTTTCTGCTAAGTTTGACCTTGTCATTTCTCTCATAAAGTGTAGAAAGCTGAAGTTGGTCATGGTGTCCTGTGCCTATAATCTGGCAATCTGGGAGGCTGAGGCAGGATGATCCTTATTTGAAGCTCAGCCTGAGCAACTGAATAATTTATTGAGATCTTGTCTCAAAATTTAAAGGAATAATAATAATAAAGGACTTAGGATGAAGCTCAGTTCAGAGGCTTTGAGTTCAATCCTTAGTACTGCAAAAAAAACCTTTGGAAATACAATATCCCTCCACACTTCACATCTTGCTTTGCGTTATTTTGTTAGACTTTTTTTCATCCATGGCACATGAAGAAATCTGAATTAAGCATGGTGCATGAGCGGGGCTTGCAGATCAAAAAGACAAAGATAGAGTGACAGAGCAGTTAGGTATGTGGGGTCTGGGAAAGAACAAGAGAGACGTGTGCGCCAGACAAGTTACCTGCTGTGTTACTGTGTTAGGAGTAGGTCTACTGGACAAGTCTGGTTATTTCTTTGTTTTGAATTTTGACCTTATAAACATGAAGGTGAAATTACTTGATGGGGTCCTTTTCTGTTGTCCCTATGTGTGATGTGAACTTGGCAGCAAAGGTAGAAAGCAGGAGGTATCTGAGAAATGACTGGCTTTCCAAACCCTTTGGAAATATTTAACATCAAAAGTATTTTGATTGTCAGCATTCACAACTTTAACAGACATGCAAAGAGTGACCGGCATTCCGTAACTACTGAATCTGAACTTTTCAAGCTTTATTTTATGAACAGTCTATGCACAGAAATGTATGTTTTATATACACACAAATGCATATATAGATACATGGACGCATGGTACATAAAAATACTATTTAAAAATAATAAAGGAGGCAATAAACAAACTTTCTGCATATAACAAGAGTGGGCAATCTTATGAACAAACTACTGAGGAAAAATAGACAGGCTAAAAGTTTACATACTATGTGATTCCATTTACACACAATTAATACAAGGCGAAACTCATCTCTGATGTTGGAAGTCAAAATATTGGTTCCCTTTAAGAGGGGTTAAGGACTAGCTATTCTTTTGTTTTCTATCTTTCTTTTTCCCACTAAGATAGTGGTGCAGAGGTTAGGAAGTTTGGGTCTGGAGTAGTGGGAATCCTTTGATTTGTTCATAACTGCTTATTTGTGTCTGTTGGTGCATTTTTGTGTATAACAAGTTTGCTAAAAGTTGTACAGCAAAGACTTGAGAACCTAAGATCCAGATAAATAAACTCTGCTGGGTTTTTTTGTGTGTTTGTTTTTTTAGATGCCTCCCTGTGCCTCTCTAGAAACTATAGTGACTGCTGACTTCTAGATTACTTAGTGCTGTGGTTTTCTTCATGACTTTCAGATGTATCCACATAATATAGTGTCTTTTCATATTCCCAAGTTCTACATCTATAAATTTAACTAACCATAGATCAAAAATATTCTTTAAAAAATTGTACCTGTACTGAACATGTATAGACTCTTTTTTTGTAACTGTTTGCTAGTCAAGGCAATGTAACTTTTTAACATAGCATTTCCATTGTATTCAGTACCTAGGTGATCTAAAAACAGCTTAGATTATGTAGGAGGATTTGCACTGGTACCATTTCTGTAAAGTACTTGAGCATCCACAGAGGCTGGAATCTGTCAAGGGGTCCTGGTACCATTCTGCCATGATTCCTGGAGAAGGAATGACTGTATTTCTGAGATTCTTGGGTGGAATCATGCTGTCTACACTATGATTTGATAATTTTACTTACTATGATGGTGTTTTTATGACTTTCCTACGATGATATATAAAGCTACAACCTGTTTCTTTGTACCACTTTATAGTATTTCATTGGATAAATATAGCCCAGTTTATTTGGCTATTGGTGGTTTTCTTTTCAGTTATTTACTGTAAATAAAGTAGAAAGGCTTTGAGATCTCTAGTTATGATATATTTATAGATTCTAAGTTGGAGAATTGTCAGTTTTATTTTTATTGTTACTCATTTACATTACATTTCACTATTTTCTGGTTTCCACGTTTGCTGCCAGTCTGATGCTTTTGAAGGTAAATTTTGCTTTGCATCCAGCTTCTTTTACTATATTAGAGAAAAAATATCACGATCTTTCTTCTTCTCTATCCTGGATGCCAATTAAGTACAATTAGATCTTTTAACTCTATGTCCTGTACCTCCTCTATCTTTGTTCTATATTCTGGATAAATGCTCATCTCAGCCTTTCAACTTATCATGTGCCCATCAGCTCTGTCAAATCTGCTCCCAAAAACATTCATTTGGTTTAGCGTTTTCATCACTATATGTTTCTTTTGATTTTATTTGATTTTTATTTCAAAGCTTCTTAGTTTTGCTTTACAGTCTTTCATTATCCTCCCATATCATCTGAAATGTGTTGCGTCTATTGATTTAAACATTTGAAAACACAGTTGTTTTGTTCCTCTGTCTAAAATCTTTACCACACTTCACAAAGAGAAATCAGCTCTTGGCTGCTTCTCATGTTTCTACACTGGCTTGATTTCAAAATAGGAACTGCTAATTTTCCTGCACAATTTTTTTTACTTTTTTCATCCGTGTACAGTGACCTCTCAAGGGATGAAACAAAACTGGGTAGTTCTGAAGAGGAGTTTTATGTTTCTCTGTTAGGTAACAACGAGTCTACATTAATTCAAACAAAATTCCAATAAAAAAAAATTGGAGTATGTTTGTTCAATGAAACTGGAGGAGAAAATCCACATGCAAGCTGCCCTATAAATACAACTTTTAGGGTCTCTTCTTCAACCCATTTTTAGGATTGGGAAATGGGCCAGTTCACTCTGTTGTCCCAGTTTCCTCTTTACCATTTTTTGTAGGAGGGTCGGAGAATTTATTGCTAATTAAACTGCAGACATTTGGTGTTACAACTCTATGGGAAACATCTTGTGTAAGATACCCTTACTTGGAAGAGGTAAAATGTTTACTTTCTGACCCCTATAGTTCACAGTCTCATAACAAATTGTGAGACTTTGCAAATAATCTCAAGGTAAAATAATGGATGAGATTCTATGCTTGCTCTGAAAGTGTACACTGTCCCTTCAACTACAGCTTGAACATTCGACTTTTATTGTTATTGTATTGGCTACTTTATCAAATCAATCATTCAACAAAAATCTGTGGCATGCTTAATATACCACCTAGTCTGTGTGCTGCAGATGCAGCAGTGTAAAACCCAGGCAACAACCTGTGCCCTTGAGGAATTTATATCACAACAATTGAGTCGTTGTTTAAGGAGATGTAAAAAAAAAATTCATTCAGCTTTTTTCTTCCATTGCTGATTCCAAGAACCTGACTTGATGTATCTATAAAACCAGATTTTTTTCTGCCTTCAGTCAAGTCCTGTCAAGAATGAGATGGTGACATGTTTTACTGTTATGTTTTTACACACCTTGGATATAGTGTTTTGAAATAAACAAAGCCTGGATAAAAGCCCTGTTCCATTCTTAATAAGCCTAAATCTCCATCTTAATTTTTATAATAAATTAAATGTATCCTCCTTAAACTCAAAAAATACAACCCTATCCATTTTCTTCCTGGTTAAATAAGTCAGTTGATCATGTCTCCACCAGTATTAGTTGAGGGCACTAACTACACGGTGTAAGTGAAGTCGCCATGTGAAAATTATCCAAATCTCAATATTCTGTTTTTGAACTAGAGAAATACTCTAAAGGTATTTTGTGCCACATCCAAAGTCATGCTATAATAACTCATGTTCACATCAAATCATATTTCTTTGAAGGGAGAAACAGTGTGAGAAGGTCTGGTCCTGTCAGTGAAAAGCATTGACTTCCTACGCTTTTAATTAGTCCAGCATTTATAGATGAACTATTTTCCTGATGTGATGGCTCCTTGATTGACCTAGGAGCTACAAGAGATGGCTAAGTCATACCTCTGGGTGGGTTATGGATGCATTGCCCATGTCTGGTCCCTCACCCCTTTCTCTCTGACACTGTCCCTTTGCTCTGCTTCCTGGTTACCATGAACTAAACATTTTGCTTCACCATGCCTCCTGCCATGTTTCTGCCTTAGAGCCAGCTAACCATGGACTCAACCCTCTGAAACCATGAGCCATTTACTTCTTTAAATTGCAGGTACCAGGTATTTAGTTCCAGCAAATGGAAAAGCTAACATTACTTGAATTCACAGGTTTTTCACACATTGAATGCACTGCAGGTAATATCCTTATTGTGGCTCTGAGAGCCATCCATGCTAAGCCACACATTACAGCTTCATAAGAGCAAAAGAGGAAGACTTTGCCTCTTTAAGAACATAGTTCCTAACACCATAGTCCCTGAAATAAGCTACTTTCTCCAGATCTGCTGTTTCTAATCTCCATACCAAGGAGGCTGAAAAGCAGCCATACCATAGTGAGTGAGCAGCCATACAAAGGAAGCTGAAAAGCAGGTAATGTTGCTGTGGCCTCCTCTGTGTCCTGAAAAAGAGCAGCTGTGGAGACTCTGGTCTCATAGGAGCTCCATGGCCTTGTGCTCACATCACAGAGGTCCAGGCAATATCCCCAGATCCCACGATGTCACTGCATCAGCTGCCACAAGGGCTGGGCAGACGCCTGCAGTATATTAACAAATTATTTCTCATTTTCTGTGTCCACTGATAGATCCTAGAGAGATTTAGAGTGAAGCTCATGTTCCTGGGCTAATGTTTAAATTGTTCAGGAAACATAAACCTTTAGACTAATGGAATTCACAATCTTTCCCAGACAAAGTATTTATTCATAAATAAAAAGAGAAGTTTTCTAATAAAGGGAGGCAGCTGTTACCCATCTTGATTCTTTTCAAATGTGGCTGGGTGAATTCTACAAGCTTCAAATGGGGGCTCAGAGGGCAAGCCCTGTTTTCCTTATGCTCTTCAGGGTCACATTAAATCCATGTTGTGTTTTCCCGGAGATTAGAAACAGATTGCAAAGGGAACTCAACAGATCTTGACTTGCAACTTTTCTTCCCTGAACATAAAATACCTCCATTTTGTCTTCAGGCTTGCAGTGTAAGAATTGCTATTTATGCTAAGTATACTTTTATTCAAAATCTCAGAGCCATAGCGAGGCTGGCTTGGATCATTTTACACGCTCCTCCTACTCTATTCACTCCCAAGTGCCAGTGATTCCAAAGTGAATTAAAATTTGAGGGGTACTAAGAGAAACGTTCTTTATTTCTTACCAATAAAAATGTCTCAAAAAGAAAATATAGTGCTGCATGACTAAGACTTTCTTGAGTCCAAAGGATGATGCTTAACTCCTGGAGAAGTTTACTTTTGCTTCCAGTAAAATGAAGCTGGTAAATGTGAAGTCCCAGTGCAGACTGACTGGTGAAAAGATTGCTTTAGTGTGAACAGAGAAGCTCAAATATTTTGACTTTATCCTTTTCCACTGAAGTCTTTCACTCAATCTGACCACAGCTGTCCTGGAGGCCAGATGTTAGCTGTAAAATTCAGGGCATTTAATATACCATGCAACCTCCCTGCCTTTCTGCCGGGTTAAAACTCACAGCATCTGTGTGTATTAGCCTTCTGTAACTCCGGTCGCTGTGTCGAGATGCCTGTTATCCTCCTGTGGCTTGGCAGTGGCTCAGATTTCCTCTAAGCTTGTGTACAATCACTTCATTTAGAAGCTATCTGTGCCTATTGAGGTGAGGGAACCTCACAAATGCACTTGATACTTCTGGCTGCTCCTGAAAGTAATTGGACGAAGTCAGATACCTTTCCTCGTTACCACTGTTAAGCTTCCCCTGGCCAGTTAATTGTGGCCTCACCAAATGGTTTTTCCTGGAAGGCTGGAGGACCAGGGCGCAGCTCGCTTCACAGAAGAGGGAATAGTTAGAAGACTGTGGAGTCCTTGAGGCCTCTGCACCCCACCTCCTCCCATGCATTTTCTGGTCTGTTAATTAGAGACTCAGGCCTGTGCAAATGCCTGTCTGTAACTCCTCAGGGCAAATTCTCAGAGCCCAGAGAAGAGTGATGCAATGGAAAGAGCACAGGGTTTCAGAACTGGAAAGATCTGGGCTTAAATCAAGCAACACCATTGAATTCCCTGGATGCCCGTTGATTCCAAGCTAAGCCCTGCTCCTCCCGACTTAAGGCAGTAATTTTCAAGCCAAGTGCAAGACTACTGCAGGGTCTGCAAATGTTTGAGGGGCTTTTTAAAAACCATATTTAAAACTTTTAATAAAACTATAATTTAAAAACACATGTGCTTGTGTGCTAGATACCGACATTTGGTGTTCTTAAAGCAGCTTTATCGTTCATATCAATAGTTCTTGCATGTGTGAAGTTATAAATTAAACTTTTACAGATAAAGTCCTATTTAAACCTGCTCTGTATATTGGCATGCTTAGTGTTTCATATATATAAAAAAAGCTCCACAGTTAACAACTACTATTAGAAAAGGACTTCTCCACAGAGTGCCTTTAACTCTTCCAGAATGTTCTTTCTCTCCCAGAGAATTTGTGTTGCCCATCAACCAATGACATGCGGCCATTTTAATTTGTCTACCTTTCAGGCCTCTCTTTCATCACTGCTTTTGAGTTTTGCAAATAATTAATGCATTGTCACTGCATGCCATGACAGGGATGCAGGGCAGGTGAGACAGGACACAGCCTCTGCACTGGCTCAGGGTGTGACTCACGTCTGGGCACAGGTTGCTCCAAGCAGTGAACAACCACACAGGAGTCTTAGCAGGTAGAAGGTTGTCCAAGGACTCATGTCTCAGGCAGAGCCAGAAGCAGAAGTCATCAATACATTGGAAAGTTAGAAGCCATCCGATGGGACTAGAAGGCATCAGAAAAAGAAAGCCACTAAATACTTGCTGAACTCAGCAGTGTGCAAATGGTGCAGGGTTTGCATCTCATATAAATTTACTTGGATTTCATCCAGAAAGAGATTGGTAAGCCATTCTGTTTAAAGAGCAAACAGTTATTTGAAAATGCCTGTATGTTCCCAGTAGCAGTAAGACTCTTCCCTTGTTCACCTTACAAGGTGAAATTTTATCAACTTCTTTTCAAGATGCAAAGGAGGTGAAGGAAAGTAGAAATAAAAAAAAATCATAAGCATGGGATATGCATATTATCTTATTTTTTTATCAGTGGTGGGACAAAATAACTGGTACCAGTTATTTAATAACTGACTCACAATGCAAAGAAGGAAAGGTTCATTTTGCCACATGATTATAGAAGTGTGAGTATACAGTTGGCTGGTTCCAAGGCAAGGTGACAAGGAGAGGGGCATGGCAGAGGAGAGACAGTCCATGGCACAGCAGCAGAAACAGCAACAGTGAACTGCCCTTTCCACCTTGATCCCGTTCAGACTACAAGTCCATTGGTTGTTTCCATTCACACCTCAGGTAAGGCTTCTATCTTCAGTAAATCTATTCAGCCACACCCAGAACTATGCTAAACCATCGGTGGACTCATTTAGTTCTCACACATCCTTATTTATATTCACACACTGTAGATCCAACCACCTCTGAAAAACCTCATCCATTAGCACATGAGGCTTTGTGGGGCTATCTAGATACCAACCATAACATTTATGTACAAGTTCACTATGAGTGAATTTATCAACGGTCACAAACATGTCCTAACATAAAAAGAAAAAAATAAAAATAAAAAAGATTCAGTAGGCCAAATAGAGTTGTTTAGGTTTTGAAGAGCCTTTGCCACTTACTTGAGTAATTTTAGTCAATCCCTTAAGTACTATAACTGAGTTTTCCTCACATCTCTCTATGAAGAATTCTTTCTTCATATTTCAATTCCCCCTTTAGGGAGGACCTCAAGTTGTTGCTTTTAACAACACTCCTCAGACCCCTATTCACCCAGCACACTTTTTTGTAGTTACAGATAGTCTCTCCCTAGGGATACCATCTTCAGAAACTCAGATTGAATCAAGTCTTGTGATGTGTTCCTGTAGCATCTGAAGCATGCTGCACAGTTATCACACTCTGGCTCATATCATTTATTTATTTAGACTTCATACATGTTGCATGCTTGGGTGCTTGCAAACTTGGGAAAGTATCAATGACCTTCTTAAAATCCTTCAGAAAATGCGATGAAATGACCACGTGGAAATCTGAGGTTAGCACGATCTTGTTATTGTTAGTTTTACTTGTCTTTTTATTCTTAGAAGATGGAACAACTAGTTTAGAGAGCTTTATCAAGATGTGATTTACAATCACCTGCACATATGATGGTGTGTGATTTGTTAATATGTGTTTCCATGCAATAAGCATAGCCTCAAGATACTGAACTGTCCAGCACTGCCTGGTGTACCCTTGTGGCCATTTATAATTGCTGTGTTCTGCCCCCTTACCTTGTACCTTTCCCAGGGATCAACTGACTCCCTTTTTTTTTTTTCTGCAGAACTGAGGATTGAACTTAGTGAGCTCACACTGAGCATTATTTTTCATTTTGAGATAGGCTCTTGCTAAACTACTAAGTTGCCCGTGATGGGCTCAAACTTAGGATCCTCCTGCCTCTGCTTTTTACCATTTTCTGTAATTCTTGTAAGGGGACTGGGAGGTGTCTTTCAAGGTCTGCGCTGATCTCTACTTAGCTAAATACCCATAACATGCTTCAGCACAATACCCTCCACGCATCCTCAGGGCAGGCCATGCGGCCCCATCTTCTCCTCTGCTCTGTCCTGTGAAATCTGAGCACCTGAGTTTCCCTAGACACCCGTTCCCACTGGCTCCATTACAAGAAACCACTGGACGTACCTGCGGTGCCTCACTTACCATGCAGAAAATGGGGTTATCTTGGGACTCACCATATTTCTCACTCTCTCTCTTTGGCATCCCTGTGGCATGTTGCCTGGTGTCCAATGTCTTGAAAACTTTGTTTTAAGGTTAGGTCCATGTTTTTAGTTTCAGACAGATAAATCCTAGACTAGTGGGTAAATCAAGTCCCTGTTTCCCATAGTACCTCTCAGTTAAGGAACACGTTTATCATCAACTACTTAATGCTCAAGGTAATCCCATGAGACATACACTATTTTGACCCCCAGAGAGGTCACTGTGAGGCTAGAAAGACTGTGATCTGAATCCTGGTAGTCTGAGCTTCAGCCTGGTGTGATTGACTCATAAAAAAACAGCCAATTTTTGAAATGTGATAATTTCATCATATTAATACCATTACTCCTTTTTGCAAATTCCATATGTTTTTCTGGAGCAGAGTCTATCTTATTCCTTGCATCATCCTTCTTTAAAGTTTTTACTATATCTTCCAAATCAATCCTTTGAGTTTTTAATTTGGGTCCGTCTGTCATTTATTGTTGGATTATCATTGAAACATGAATTCATCTATAGTGACACCACACATCACTATTATCCCCAGTTAGATGACGGTATGTTGTGCCCTTGAGATGTTTAATCAGAAAAACACAGATATCAGTGACGCAGAGTCGAAAAGTGATTCAGAACACTTGGACACAATGTGCAGAACTGGGAATGATTTAACTAATTTACTGTGTTTATAGTATTCTTTTTATAGACACCAGAAAACTATGTGATACAAAATTCTGTCTAAGATTAAATGAGCTGTTTTGGTAAACATAAGAATTCTAAAAAAATAACAGCGTTGCATCATAGTATGACTTTCAGCACTTTTTTTTTTTTCATTTCAAGTGGTACCTATATAATGTGAGGTCTTACAAATGATGGCACATTGGACTTAATGAAATACAGCATCATTTATCCCAATGTTTTAGTGCTTTTTATATTTCCCTTCTCACCAGCTCTTGTGTCTAAAGCCTTATTTTTGTCATTCGGTTTCAGATGTAGTGTTCTGCTTATTGTAGTTTCCAATGTATATTTTGAAATTTTGATGTTTTGTACCCTATTTTGTTTCTTTCACTTTGCAATCTCCTTTTTTTGCTACTTAATTCTTATTCTTCTTTTTATTTTGGGGCGAGGCTTCCTTTGAAAATGAACTTTTATTAAGTTCTATGGTAGTAAAGGATTTTTCTCTTTTCCTTGAACTGGATTTCTGCCTAGGAAATTAACTTTCCGCAAGAACTTTCCCACTTCATTTTTTGCCATGTAGCTTGAGCCAGTCTGTCCCACATGTTCCCACTGCCTTTTCTTGCCAGCTCTTCTCTCAGCGTCGCTGGTCAAATTCCCATCACTGTCCATCACACATACCCTCTATTTAATAAGGTTTTCATGATTTCCTGGGATTAAAACCTCTCACTTTCCTTCAAATAGCAAAAGGAACTAACAGGCCAGCACCTTTTCTGTCTCTTATAGATCCTATCAGATTTTTCCTTGGAGTTTAAAGACTGTAGTAGTTTTATGTTACTTGTTTATTTTTAACATCTCTTTGTATTCTGCTAAAGCATGGTGACTGATACACAGTATTGCATAAATGCTAGTAAAATTGAATTAACTTTCTTCAGTACTAAGTCTTCACACTGAGCTACATCCCCCAGCCATATAATTCTTATATGTATTTTTTAAAATTTTGAACTAGAATCTTGCTCAGCCACTAAGTTTCCAAGGCTGTGCTTGAATTTGTGATCTTCCTACTTCAGTATCCCAGAGTGCTGGGATTCCAGAGTTGTGCCACTATGCTCAACTTCGAATTCACTATATGTATATACATTATATAAAAAACTCAGCTACATGAACACCTAATTTCCTGGTATCATTTTAAAAATCATTTAGAAGTTATTAATATATTTTCAGATAAGTGATTCTCTGTCTTTGGAATTTATTAGAATCATCTATGTAGCTTTTCTTTTGTTTATATTAATCTTGGACTCAAGCCAAATACTCCAAAACCATAATTGCTGAAATTTTTTCATGAAAGTCCTAAAGAGTAAAAATGTTCTCCAAAGGGTTAAAAATGCTAGCTTTAGGTAGATAGATGAAGGCCTTCTTCTGAATTCCATGTAGATTGGAGAACTTTCTTAGATCAACCTAGTAACTTGCCAAGTGTCTCAATTGAACAAAATGTGAATATACTACAATAGCCAGCCTTTTTTTGTCCAGGAAGGGAAAAGATAGAATAATAAAATACAGGATTCCTATAAGCCATTTTTTCACAGACTCAATATAAGTTTTAATATAAAAACAACCTAGACCTGACAACAATTTTCCTTCTGTTAATGTGGTAGCATAAGAGACAAATGCACATCAAAACTATTTTGTGTCTTTCCAGTATTGTGGGCTGCTATAAAAGAATATGCATTCTTTCAACTAAGGATAACTCTTTTTTTTTCTGGCAGCATCAGCTTAATTTTGAATAAATAGTCTGGAAACATGATTTTCAGCATGGCTAGCAAAGCATGTAGGGACAAGTTTGTAAGAGCATATTTATACAGCACCCCAGGTAAGTCATTAATCAGATAATGTGCACAGTTCGCTACTATGTACCCAGTAGCCCAGAGTTAATCATCATGAAGCATTAGATAAGAATTGATATGCTTAAGTTTGTGTCTATACAAACTTCAGAGTTGCCTATAGGGCCCCTGTCCTTCAGATATTTAGAAACCAAAGAAAGAGAGTGGATGGAGCTGAATTTATTTAAGTAACAGAGCTGATAGAATAAACATTCTCTGCCATTGGCTGTAAATAGGTATGTCTTTGTGGGTCTGAGATGACTAATAAATTTGCACAAACAATGCAGTAGGAAGTATGTGAATCTTCTACAAAGATATAGACCCTCAAAATGCCAAGTTTTGGAAAGACAAGAAGATTGCAAGTTGAGTTCTAGGAAGAAGACTGAGTCCAAACATAAGGTATTTAGATCTAGAGTATTTCCTCAAAATGCCATGTGTTGTCAGCCCAGAACGCTATGGGGAGAAAGTGGAATCTTTTAAGGGGTGGGACCCAGCAACAGAAGTGAAGCTATTCGAGGCATGTCTTTGTAAGGAATATTGGGACCTTGGCCCTCTCCCCGCTTTCTCTTTGCTTCCTGACTGCCATGAGGTAAGTGGACTTCCTCCATGTGTTGCTGTCATGTTGTACTCTACTGCCATAGGCCAAAGTAACATGACTACACTAATGTTATAGACTGAATCTTCTGAAACCATGAGCCAAAGTAAACCTTTTCTCCTTTTAAGTTCATTTGCTCAGGAATTTTGTCATGGTGATAGCTAACACAGCAACAGTTATCTTCTGTTGTGTTGTTAGGTATGTGATCACTCTGACATGCATTTGTGACTTACCTGTATGTACAGTAAGTCCCTGACTCACAAATGAGTTCTGTTCTAAGGAGAATGTGCATAAGTCAGATTCATTTGCAAGTCCAACAAAGTGAGTCTTGTACACCTTTAACGCAAAGCACAAAAACCCAAACACACATGTAAAAATAATGTCAATAAACTATTTTTACTTTTACAGTTACCTTAAAATAGTGGCACAGTAGAGCATAAAAACTGGCATACAGGGGCTTGCATGGAGTAAATTGACAAGAGATTTACTAACCAGAGGAGGTGCAGTAGGTGGGAGATGGTGGGACAGCATCTACCATCTTTTTGTCTCAGTCTAATCTCTCAGTTATTTTCATTGCTGTTTCCATGGTTATTGCTTTGCGCTTCTTAGGAGTCCCTCCACGTCACCACTGCCTTTTCTCTGATTGAGCACTGTACTAAGTGCATTACTGCGATGCACCATAAATGCACAGCAGCACAACTGTGACAATGTCTGGCAGACATGTGAGCTACTTCTTTGGTACTGATTTGCTTGCCTCTAGGAATGTTTGAAGTGCATCTTGGTTACTTTTACTTTTCTTTTGTTGCTGGGACAAGACACCCAATACCCGAAATGAAGGAAAGAAAGGTTTATTTATCTCACTGTTTGTAGAGGTTTCGGTCCATAATCAGCTGGCTCCAAGGCAGGGTGGCAGAGCAGAGGGGTAACACTTCAAGGCAAAAACCAGAGCAAAAGGGAGCAGAACAAGCCTCTTCTGCTGCCTTACATTGTGCTCAGGCCACCTCCCCATTTCAGGGTGGATGTAGCACTCACCAAATCTCCTTGTCCTCCTTGGTAGAGGATGAGGATATTTACAAAGTGAGAACCCTGATCCCTGCTGAGTCAGTTAAACGTCTAAACTTCTCAAATTGACACAGTGTATCAACCATAACAAAGTGCAAGGTGCATTGGCATCCGTGGAAGTTCACAACTCTGATGTTCATAAGTCAGAGACTTTCTGTAGTACACTACTCACCATTTTTCACACAGTCGAGCACGCCGAGTTGGCGGGGTTGAACTAAGCACCCGGGGCTCACGATTGCCCATAAGTGCCAGGCTTTGTGCCCTTAAAGCATGATCTTTTGGACAGGAGAGCCTGGGGGAGATTTTTTGTGTGGTCTGTTACTAGGATCTAAGGTTCAAAAACTTAATAGCCCATAGTACCTGGATCTGTGCTGGGGACATAGTGAATGATCAGTAAATGTTTGTTCACTGTGTATTTCTGAATCACAAATATTTATGCAATAGCTAAAATTTCAAAATTCACACGTATTTTAATAACATAGTTCTTTATATTAAGGTAAATAGGATGATAGTAAGGAATTCAGAAAATATTTAGAATCTACATGAAGAAATAGAAATCTTTGGTGGCTTTGGTTTATGTTTTGTACTCTGAGTAACTACTTTGAAGATTATGGCTCAATGTATTAACTCTTGCTATTCTCTTATTATTTTGTTAAGAAATATTATTTTACTTTTTTCATAAAATAAAAAATAGAAATTAGTGGTGACATCATTAGCAAGAGATAATAATAATATGCATTTTATAAGTTTTTCAGATCATGTGTGAGTGTTTTGTAAAGAGGTGTGTGCATGTATGTATGTGTGTGTGTACCCGGAAAATGGCTGGAATTGTGTACATTAAGTTTTGGATTTCACATTTTATTATATAATGAAGTTATTTTAAAATTGTGATTATTAGTGGCTATATAATTTCAATTATGTGCATTTTCTTTAATTTGTTAGACATGTGCCCTATTTGAGATCATGAGGTTGCTTTTATTATTTATGTATTTATGGCAAAAAATAAGTAATAAAATTGTGAATGTCCTCATGTCTTCTACTTTTAAAATCACTAATTATTCTCATAGGATAATTTCTGTCTAAAATGCTTATAAAAATTTATAAATGAACTAAACATTTTCAAGAATATCTTTTACATTATTCATTTTAAATTTTTCAAAATTTGTGAAAATATCTCATGACCCTTAAATTAGCAGTTAACTTACTACTCATGTTTGTAGCATATTCTCATAACTGAATTTTTACTAAATAAATTCACTGCATAAATTAATTTATTGTTTCAGTCATCTTCTTATTTGTGATTTGTAAAAGGCATTTATGTCACACACACGTTTTTTCCATCTATTCCACTCTAAATTTTATAACATTTTTTACATAGGGCAGATTTTTGTATATGTTAACATATTAATTTGTTTCTTTTATAGATTTTCTTTCTACAATATGCTTTCTCAACTGAAGTCTGTATTTTTCCACTTTGATTGTTTAGCAGATTTATTTTTTTAGGTGTGCTACATTTTTGTTGTGATGCTTGGGTTTAAATGCAGGGCTTTGTGCACGCTGGACAAGCACTCTAACACTGTGCTACCTCCCCACCTCTGTGCAGGTGACATTTTAAGACAAAATCTATTTACACTGTGTTTCAGTGTGAAATATGAGAGGAATTGAACTTTCTCTTTTCCCAGATATCTCATTATAATTTATTTAATGGTTGTTGTCTCTCCTTACTCATTTTGTACACAAATTCAGTTATTTCTTGAATTATGTTCTTGGATTCTCTGTTAAATTTTAATATCTGTCTACTATGATTTGTGAAATTTAATAATACTTTATATGCAGTAGAGTAACTCTCTTCTTTTCATTATTATTTTTTAACTTCAAGAAAATTACCATCATTTCTAAAATTTCAAGTTAATTTTAGGATCCTGCTGACAAGTTCAACAAAGCAAAAATTGGATTTCCACTGAAATTAATGTACATAAATTTAAAATATAACTTTTGATGAATCAATTAATTTAAAATATGTTGTTTCACAATATGTTACACATATATATTTCACAAAATTGTTTGTGCAAATGTACATTTACTATTTCAAGTCTTGTTTTATGTCTCTTATCAAAGTTATAACACTGTCTTCACATGGAAAAAATGTATTTCATATTACATCCATTAATAAAATTTTAAGATTTTTCTTGAGATTCTAAAACAGTTATGAGACATAGAAATTTTCACATTTTGGCTATGATGAATAATGTTTCAAATAATATCTGTATACTTTTTTGTGTGAACATATATTTTCATTTCTCTTGAGTAGATGTCTCTGAGTAGAACTGCTGGATCATATGACAGCCCTGTATTTAACCACCTGAGTGTCAGACTGTCTTTCATACCAACAACACCATTTAGTATTTTTACTAACAGAAACTGACCATTTGAATTTCACCACCTCCTCACCAATACTTGTTATTACCTGACTTTTTTATTCTATCTGTGCTAGTAGATGAGAAATAGTATCTCATGATTTTGAATTGAGGGTTTCATTATACCTTTAAGTTAGTTGTTTTCTTTTCTAAAAATAACTATAGTAACTCTTGCGACAGATTTCCTCATTACTGATGCTGTCTTGTGCCTGTATCAGACACATTGACTGGTACCTCCTACAGTGAGTATTCTTGGCTGCTAAGCTGTTCTCCATCCTCTGCATCTGATGAGTCAGGACAATGCACTCCTTAGCAACCCAGGCTCTGTGTCCACACTTTCTGGGGTCAAATCACAGCTTTATCACTGCCCACAAGTTATCTTGACCAATTTATGCACATCAGACCAACATCTTGCAGGATGTTGCATTAAAGGATGTGATTTATGCAAGAAAGACAGAAGGGGAAATGGGCATGGTGGTACATGCCTATAATCCCAGCTACTCAGGAGACTGAGGCAGGAGGATGTCAAGCTCAAGGTCAGCCTGAGGATCAGAATGAGACCCCATTTATTAAAATATTACAAAGGCAAAAGTGTACACTTTCTAAATCTAAAAGCTTAGGTTTATACCAGCAAAATTGGCAAGCTGTTATAAATATTTACTTTCAGTTAAAATAATATTTTAGGTATACATGTATAATTTTTAATTAATTTCTCCTTTAATAATTTGTTTTCAATTAGCAAACCCAATTTTATCTGGAACATACAACCATATGTGTTTTTGTATTCATTTCTTGTACACTTAATTTTTTCATGGGATTCTACTTGATTGATTGATTGATTGATTGATTGTGATGAGGTCTTGCTATGTAGTTCTGGCTGACCTTGAACTCACTATGTAGCCCAAGATGGCCTTAAACTCCCAATGATCCTCCTACTTTAGTTTCCCAAGTGCTGGGATTCCAAGCATGCACCACCATGCCCACAACTTTTTCAGTCAATTCTGTTTGATTTTTAAGAAATAGGTGATCATAAATAGTGAGGAACTAGTAAATATTCAATATTTGGCTCTAGAGAGACTTGTGCATGTATACATATATACACACATATATACACAGGTTTGTTACATGTTTTTATAAAATTATGTTTATAAAACATTAGGATTTATACAAATTTATTAACAGGTTTGGAATAAATTTTGATGATATGAAGGATTATAGCACACAATTGACAAAAGAATAGTGCACATACCAGAAGTTTCATTCAGAGTTCTATATGGATAATGGCTCTCACAGAATGTTTTCATTAATTTTTTCAAGCTCCCATATTTGTAGCCAATCAACGACTAATTCAACCTTGAATTGCAGTTGGAGTTACAACTCAATTTGCTTTTCTCGAGAAATTTATTGTCATCAAATTGCATACATGATCTATGGTTAAACTCTTCCTCACCCTTGATCAAGAGCAGGCCAAAGACATTAATCCATAATATCCAGAGCTTCACCACTGCCAAAATTCTGTTGCTCAAGACGTTGTCCAGAGAAATCTGTCTGTAGATGGATGCAGTTAGTTGCTCCTGTTGCTTTCACTGCAGAATGAGATGTGGAATCATGTAACAGGACAGTAACATTTCAGACCCTGCTCCCATATATCAGCCAAATGTGGGAAAGGCAGCTAGTAAGAAATATTAAAGTTTTACTTTTTATTTTTCTCCTCTTTTCTTTCTTGTACATAGCGACTCTTTTTCCAATGTGATTTTTACAAAACCCATCTATCATTCTCTACCTGTGTTGTTTATAATCCTTCCCCCAGCTCGTATACATTTATATTCTTTATACAGACTCCCCTGAGCCCTCTTCATAATCTCTCAAAATTGCTTCAAAGATAAAAATGTCCTCTTCAATCATTTAAAATTAAAAATGAGAAATTCTCCAAATTTTTTTCCTGTTCCTGGCAGCAAGTTTGTCTGGTTTCATAGAGAATTTTTCTTCCTTTGCCATGCACTGCATTTACAAAGAGTTGATGATGCTTCTCTCTTTGCTTCGCTTTACATATTGATTTATAGTCAAAAGCAACTTCTAATTCTTCCAGATGATAAACACCTTCTTGAAATGTTTTGAACTGAAATAAAAAATAAAGATGGCATTTACTGTGCTTTTGTATTAGTTCAAAGAGAAACCTGGGAAAGTCAATTTACAATTCCTGTGCTTTGGTTCTGATACTGCTTCGTGTTTGAAACAAAAACAAAGGTAAACACAAGTTCTACTATTCATTTGTTTTTCTCTTTAGTATCCCCCAAATCCCAGCAGTGGGAACTGTTCTTTCCCTTTTCTCTCTGCGGGTCCTTGTTCCCCAATCACTTATGTCCCTTCAGTGCATCTGGTGACTTCCACGTGGCTTCAAATGCCTGTTGTCTCTTAACTTTGACTCTCGCTCTGAATTAGGAGACCTTGGGGGGATTTTACCGGCATCCTCTCTGATGACTTCCCAGGCAGCTGCTCCTTCTCAGGGAAGGAGTCTGATTTATGTGACTTCCTGCTAGCTGCATTCCCAGGGGCTTCTAGTAGGTGGATGGCCTTCCCCACACATAGAAGTTTGTCTGTAATTGCACATCCATTTATCAGTTAAATTTAAAAAAAAAAAATGGCAAGCTGACAATCTGATGTGTCCCTGCTGATTTTGCTGTTGTTTTCTGGAAATCTGTCATTATTTTAAAATATCATTAAAAAGGAAAACCAAAAAGAGCCAACTCAGATTTTTAAAAATGATTTTAATTGAGTCACTCTGAGGCAAATGTTTCATAATTAGTTAAATAAGATTTCATGAGTAGATTTTTCCACTTTGATTCTTAAAGCCTGAAATCTTCTGAGTGAGTTAGATAATACTACAGGACTGTAACTGACCTTGAAAGGAGAAATCAAGCAATGTAAGAAAGAGAAGTAGGAAATTTTTTACTTGAGTTACAGAAACAGGAAACATCAAAAGTGAAATGGAAGTTCTATCTGACCTTCAGCTTTCACAAAATAATCTAGCTTCCTTTTTCCTTCTTCCTACCTCAGACAGATTTCTGCTGAACCAGGCACATTTTTGTGATGCTTGGGATTCTATCCTCGTGTCAACCCCTGCATCGTTCCCTATGGGAGCTGAAGAAAATGACCACAAACATAGGATCCACACACAGCACAAATTAATTATTTTATAGTTCTGGAGGTTGAAAGTCTCATATAGATGTTATGAGACTAAGTCAAGGGTTACATTCTCTAGGGGCTGTCTTCTAATCTTTTTGGTTTTCCAATCTTTGTTGGACTATCCGCATTCCTTGGCTTGTGGCTACATCACTCCCAGCTCAACTTCTGCCATAAGGACCCCTCAGCTCTCCTGTCTCACCCTCCCTTCTGAGGAAAACTGTGGTTGCATAAGGCCCTCCAGGATGTTCCAGGATAATCCCCCCATCCCAAGATGTTTACCTTAATGCATATTTGCAAAGTGTCTTTTTTTATGCACAGTAATGTTCCCATATAGATATCTTTGAGAGATCATCATCCCACTTTGTGTGTATTCTTTGCTGTGAGTAGCCCATGCTATCATCTTTCTGTGTTTGTGTATGTGTATTTATTTTTGTCCCCAGGGCTCTCATGAGTAAGAGGCTTATGAAATCCTGTGTTGACTAATGCTGTATTGATTTTTGTAAACATACACACTGATTTCTGGGATAAAATTTGAATATAAAGGATTATTCATCTTCTTACCATAATATAAACAATAGCAGGAAAATCAAAATCTCAATTAAAATTGGCATTAAAATATAGAGGCTGTATTTACAAATATAGTCAAATTCTTATTTTGTGCCAAGTAAACAAGAGAATTATCCTGGCATCTGTTTGACTGAAACATGGGAAACAGCTCAAAATATGTGATGTAAAATGCGACATTTGTTCTGTGTGGCAGACGGGATTCTGACTTTTATGGAGTAGTTATTATTTTACCTAATAATTTAGGGATCTCTTAAGAGTATTAATCTGATTGCGGGTTTATGCTTCCATTTTATGGTATCAGAAGATAAAATGCAAGTTAGTGTTGGCCTCTCTGATATGTCTTTTCCAGTTCTTTGCAATACAGACTATTTTATTTCATTCTGTGTTACCATAACTGAACATATAAGAGTTAGTTAAGAAGAGTGAAGTTTGTTCTGAATTCTGGAAAGTATAAGACTCAAAAGCTCCATCCTTTGAGGATTCTCTTGCTGGTGAGGACTCTGCAGAGTTGTGGAATGGCACAGGGCATCACACAATGACATGGAACATTCTGCGTCAGATCTCTCCTCCTCTCCCTGCAAGGCCACAATCTCATTGGACTCTTTCCCTTTTCATGATCACATTTCACTTTAATGACCTCCCCAATGTCCTGTCTCCAAATACCACATTTGATGTAAGTTTCTGCCTTTTAATATCTCCCAGTGGAGAATAAATTTCAACCTGAGTCTTGGAGGGACATTCAAGCCTGAATACACAACATGAGTCCCAGCCTCAGAGAGTGGGGCTTCATATTGACCATTCCTAATTGTTGGATTCCACAGAAAATTGAACAGCCACTTCCTTCTCTACTTTTATTCAAACAGGTCCAACATAAATAGCTGAATTGTCACTTTATTTCAGGTGTAGCATCTCTTTGAATAGAATGTGCACTTATAGTCATCTAGTTGAATTGCATCTTTGCCGGAGTCCAGCTGCGGCAGGGCTAGGGTTTCCCAAAGGTGGACAGGGAGTCGGCGAGTGAGAGAGAGAAGACACTGCACACCAGTCTGTGAGTGAATCTGAATCCGCTTTATTTTTTGGAAGCTGGAATATATATTTGCTAACCTTGGCAGCAACCCCCAGCCCCAAGGCCAGGCAGAGACAATCCCAAGCAATAGGTATTAATTAACCTCAACCCCAAGCAGGGACCGCCCCAGGCTCAGGGCAATAGGTATCAATTAACATCTCAATCTTGTTACTTAGTTAGCTTGGGAAATGTAAGCTGATGCACTTGAATGCCTGCAGGAGGGAGAGATGTGTGAGGCTATTGTGCCGCTCCCTACATTGTTTCCCTTATCACTTATGGGAGTATAGCAGTCCCTGTGAGGACAGCGCCTGTCTTAGGTCAAGGACTCTTCATATGAACCCAACCAGGCCTTACCT
>PVLA01002174.1:75470-287763 GCA_004027455.1 Hydrochoerus hydrochaeris
AAAGCTCCCGCATAAACTCTCTCACACTACTCACAGAAGGCAAAACCCCACAACCAGTCCTCACAAAGGGGTTATCTAGAGGGCCTCCAGCAACTCCCCTGGAGTCTCCACCCTCGACTCCATATTGAGCATTACATAAAAACATACACATGTGAACTACACAAATTACAATTATCAGTACAAAACATTCCAAGATCCCTGCGCCCAATTCCCACATGTGGTGTCCTTTTCCTGGAGAAGCGATTGTCACAAGGCGTGGATGGACTAGGACGCGGCATGGACAGAAAAGGGCGCCGCACATCTTCTATAAAATTTTTGTCCCAAGGCAACCATAAGTGTATTTGTTCTAGTTTTTATTTTTATTTTTTTATTTTAAAGATGATAAAACCCAACTAAACAAAACAGAATTAATACAATCAAAACAAAGCAGTGAAATTGGTACAGAACTTTGAAGGAGGATAATAGGAAAACAACAATGGCTACCATAGTCCATCTTGCTATCTTCACAATAGTTGTCCGTTCCATCGAACCAGCAAAATCAAACCAAAACAAAACAAAATGAAACCAATAAAAAAGAACATTGAATAAAGCAAAGCAATTAATTGGAGCAAAACAAAACACTGAGAACAATATTGGATTTCAAAAACAAGATCGAAGGAAATCCAAGCTATATTGCATGCTGTTATCTTCCAAATAGATGTTCAAACTGCCCGCCTCAAGCCTACAAAGTCAACCAAACACAATACAGGCACTC
This sequence comes from Hydrochoerus hydrochaeris, assembly GCA_004027455.1. Lineage (NCBI taxonomy): Eukaryota > Metazoa > Chordata > Mammalia > Rodentia > Hydrochaeridae > Hydrochoerus > Hydrochoerus hydrochaeris. Next base: position 76,225 of record PVLA01002174.1, read on the forward strand.
AGTTGCTTTCTGTACCTCAGTTGCTGTCATTTCAGCCTGTCCTCCAAGCCAGATGGTTGCTTTTGGTATGGGAGGGAGTTGGTGATTCTCAGCTCACGTGCTGGTAGTCTCACAGGAGATACTTTCTGACTTTTCTCTTCCTGATCCCCACATGGTTTGCACAGCTTACCAGAGAATCAGCTATGTTGGGACTGGGAGGAGCACAACAAGTCAACTAGCCGGTCTTTATGGTAAACTGCACAAGCCATGTGGGGCCCAGGAAGACAAAAGTCAGAAAGCGCTTCCCAAGAACCAGGCATTTGTTCTAATGATCAATGTCAGCCATGGTTAGTGGGGGAAAAAGCTGTAATATCAGCTAATGAAATTTATTTTATTTTATTTTTATTTTAAAGAGAAAAGAAAAAACAGAAAAATTAAGAAGCAAACAAACAAAAAAAAACAAAAGCAAAACAACAACAATAACAAAAAAACAATAGCTATATATGTTTTCAAAATAAGATGATAGGAATTTAATGATGATTGTTATATTGCATATTGTTATCTTCAAAATAATTGCTCAGTTTACCAGATACAGGAATTAAACAAAACAATAAAACAGAACAAAACACTGGATTTCAGAAACAAGACAGAAAGAAATCCCCTACAGTTGCCACAGTGCACACTGCTGACCTCCAGGTAGATGCCCAGACCATCAGCCCTGGACCCTGCAAAGTCAATCAGACAATACAAGCATCAAGCTATTCGTTTCACCCCAGCTGCTATCATGTCACCCTGACGTCTTCCAAATCAGCCAGTTGCTTATGGGGATGGGGAGGGAAGGGGCTCTTCTTGCCTGCTAGCCCATGACTGGTTCACAGAAGGGCATGGTTTGGCTTCTTGATTCTCTTCCCCTTTCCCCATAGCGGCCCCTGTCTGATGGTAATGACATATATTAAAGAGTACTTTTGTTTTGAGGCAAAATAAACAAAATAGTTTCTGAAGTGACTGAACTACAGCACATTAGGATGTACTAGGAGGACAAAACACTCAAAAAAATGTTTTCATGAGGACAATGACAGAAGGGTCAGAAAATAAATTTAAACATATTTTACAAGTCAGCTGCAATGATTTGAGATGTTTCTTCATGCAACAAAGTTTAACTTCAAGATATGTCCTGGTTCCAGGCTAGATGCAGCAAACACCCTGGCCTTCAACACTCTGTCACTGAATCCAACTTTAAACTCTGGACAGAAGCCATGAAGCTGCTATCTGAGCATCCTGAAAAGAAAACAATAGCAGACAGATTAGAAAAGAGACCACAGTGTGATGTAATATGACACTGAGAAGCAACTTTCTCATTTTTCCTCTCTCCTGGATCATCCCACCTGGACTCTAAAGCAGCCAGAACCCAGAAGTCCACAGTGGGTGGAGAAGGAAAAAGTTCTGAAAGAATTTCTGTCTTCTAGATCTGAGAAAAGAATTAGACTTTCAAATGCTATGAAAAGTAGAAGGAATTGAGGTTTTTTCCTGTTCCTTCCCATCCTGAACCCCAACAGTACTAGGGTGGTGTGGTAGGGATGACGGTAACAGCAGCAGTGGTTAAAAAGGAACCACACTAACGGAGGCGGAATCCCTGTCCAGAAAAGCTGTAGAGCAAAGAGTGTTCAGAGCAGTCCTAATGCTGTTTCTCTTTCCTGCTCCTTCTGGGTCCCACTGCAGGCATCATGGAAATTCTCAATCAGAACAGAGGAAATAAAGCCCTGACTTTCTGACTCAAAGTCGGAAGGAAAAGGGGAGGGGAGAATGGAGTCATGGAAACATCAAAGAGATTGAAGAGAGGAAATCAATAAGAAGAACCATCCCATAGTGCAGTCTAAGAATCCCTAGGCTTACTGGAGAGCTGTTCATAGGTATATTTAATCTTAAACAGCCTGCTAGAAGCTTTGAGAAATTCACTAAAGGAAATTCACTGAAGACTACCATGTAAGCTTTGGAGTGGCCACTGTGGTTGCATATATGGAACAGACAAGAAGTAATGCAAAGTCATGGAAAAAGAAATGGAATTGAAACCATGGCTGGAAACTGGTGGGTCAAAAGTTGTGGAATGAAGTTAATCAGGTAAATTCCTTACTTTAAAGAAGATCAACAGTTTCTTCAAGATTTAAACAAGACCCACAATCTTCTGATGTCATATTCACATTGCTTTAGATATAGTCCAAATTTATCAGCAAATAAGGCTAGATGAATTTCAACTCATAATAAATGAAAAAGATATTTTTCAAAAAATAATCTTTGAAGCAGCCAGCTTGCCGCTCTGGTAAGTGGCTGTGGCCTGGCAAGCTGTGGTCACGCCAGGGCGAGAATCATCAGCATTTCCTGAGATCTGCACCATATTGGAACTGGGGATGCTGGGAAAACAAGCAGCCAGCTGGTCACTCTGGTAAGTGTGTGTGAGCCTACCGGTGCACAGGCTAAGAATCAAACATCCATCCCATGCTCCACCCCAACCCCCATGACCAAGTGAGAGCCAGAGATCTGAGCATTTCTTGCAAGTTTGACTATATGCAATATAGCAAATAAGGGGGATTTCCTTCTGCCATCTCTTTGAAGGGAAATATTTTTGTCACTGTTTTACTCTGTTCTGATTAATGGTATTGCTCTATTCAATATTCTGTTTTTATAAGTTCAATATTTCCTTTGATTTTGCTGTACCTGATTGAAGGAACAACTATTGTGAAGAAAATGAGATATACTATTATACCTATTGCTATTATCCCGGTAACTTGCTGTGAAGTTCTGTACCAATTTCACTACACTGTCTCAATGAGCTTTGTCCCATCTTTTTCTGCTGTATTTTGCTACCTTCAAAATAAAATAAATACATTTTAAAAAATAATCTTTGAGCATGCATTAAGAAGTAATGCTGAACATTCTTGAGATAAATAGAAAGATAAAAAATCCTCTCAGAAAAAAATTAGAAAATATAAAGAAGATCCAAATGGAGATTTGAGAGCTAAAAAGTTAGCAACCTAAATAATTCAATTGATGGGATTAGCAGCAGAATGAGAATTACAGGATAGTCAATGAGTTTGAAGAGAAAAGTTAGATAGTCAGAACAGAAGAGAAAAAAGTAGTTCTTAAAAATGGGCAAAAATTCACAGGCCTCTAGGAAACGCCAAAGATAAAAGTGTCATCAGAGTCCCAAAAGGAGAAGACAAAGAATGTATCGCAGAAAACTTGCTTGTGAAACAATGACTAGACTTTTCCTAAATTGGACAAAAGATATAAACTTTCAGATTACCATGGAGCAAATTCCAAAAAGGAAAAGTCAAAGAAGTCCACACCTAGAGACATTGTATTCTAACAGTTATGAATTAAAGAAATGGAAGAGGGAATTGAAAGCATCCATAGAAAAACAGCGCATTACCTGCAATGCTTAGAATGGCAGCATATTTCTCATTGGAAACCATTAGAGGTGAAAGGCAGCAATATAGCTAAAGTGTTCAAATGAAAAGAACTGTCCATTAAGAATAACTTTTAGAGCAAAACCCCTTAGAAATAAATACATCATACATTATCAGATAGAAGAAAACTAAGAGGGTATGTCAATATAGATTTGTTATAAAAGAAATAAAGTGAATTCTTCCAGAGAAAGGAGAAGAATATCATGGAGAAACTTATGATAACAATAAAAAAGAAAAAAAGAAATAGTAAACTTGTAAACAGGTATTCTAACTGTTCTCTTATGTTCTTTGAAACATTTATCCCATTGAAAGAAAATGTTCTAGCATTTATTGAAGGGGTTTAAAAATATATAGGTATTTAGCGACAATGACAAAAGATGAAGAATAAGAAGGAGATTTACATAGTGGAAAGATGTCAGTGTTTCACGTGACAATTTATCAATTTTCAGTAGACTGTGAAAATGAAGCTTGTTTATTGGAGTTTATAATTTTTAGAACACAGCTAAGAATCTACATGAATAAATACAAACTAAATAGAAAATTTAAATGAAATACTAAAAAATTCAAAGAAAGCATAAAAAGAGAAAAAGAGTAATAAAAAAAATATTAAATGAAGCAAACAAGGATGTTGGCGTGGTGGCACACTCCTGCAACCTCAGTCCCTGGGAAGGCTGAGGCAGAATGGTCACAATTTTGAGCCCCGTCTGGGACAGTCTTGCTTCTTTGGGAGCTGGTCCTTGTTCACTATCATTTGGGGTATAACAAATACGTAAGCTTGGATGTCAGCTTATATAGGCTCAGATCACCAGTTTCTGCCTCTTACTGATGAGATGGTTGGACGAAATGGACTTGACTTCTTGAGCCTTCAATCACTTTGAAGGCAGTAGAGATGGTGGCGGTAGTTAGAGCAGATAGGAGCAAAACAGAATCTGCTGCATGCCTGGTGGCTTCTGTGCTGTTGACTCAGCTCCTACATTCCCGCTTCTGACTGCCTCTTTCTTTATTCTCTTATTTCCTTTTTCACCCTTCAGATCTTGTTTTGGGATCATGTTGGGGAGATGTGCCAGGGTTCTGTCACTCAGCAGCACCAATAGGATGGGGACACTGTATTCCCAGCTGAACACTCATTAGTCCATATGGGACAGTTCCCTATGGGATAAGTAGTGTGATCTCATGCTTCCCAGTGGTGATCAGAGGTTCGATCTGTAAGAGAATGAGGTCAGATCGACCGTCAAACCCAGGCCAACTTTGCTTTACCACATTGTTCTGGAGAGACACAAAATAGAAGGCTTTTTCCTCTCTACAGTTTATTAAGCACTGTTCCCTCTGCATTTTTAGGAGACCACTTCCTGTAGCACTACCCTAGAGCAAAACTGACTCCAGCTCCCTTACACTTGATGGAAGTTCAAAGAGGCAGTGAAATGATTAACAGTAGGTGGAAAAAAAGAAAAGGCCACTAAGATCCACCAATGGGACCACCTCTTGTTATACAATCAAGGCCAGGTTGATCACGTGCCCTAATTTGGATTGTCAGGGAGCCTTCAGAGGAATATTGAAAAGGAACCATCTCTGTTTGCCTCATTGTATCAAGGCCTAGATGCTCTGGCAATCCATCCATTAGGACCTGCTCCATACCTACTTCCTTTGCTGAAGTGTGGACCATGGGCAGCACTCCAGGAGGTGACTCTCTGTGGGGAAATGCTTTCTTCAGCATCTGTCCCCCAAGCAACCTATTCTGGTATCTGTAACTCAACATGGTCAGAAAAGATTTTCTTATACTTCCCTGCATCCCCAATGTTCCCACAAAAGTCCATAACCTCTGAGAAATGGAGTACAGCTGGTCACTCTTCTCCATGTACTTACCCCTGAGAAACTCCAGCACTTGCTTGTGTCTAGTGTTTCTAATATATATTGAGATGGCCAGTTCTGCCAAGATTCTTATGGCAGGATGTCTTTGCCTTCCCTACTCTGAGATGATGAGGCTGCTGAGTTGTTTTCCATATGTGTCAGGGGGACTGAAATAAGAGACTTGTCACCTTGGAAAATGTCTGGATGGATATTGTCCATAGTGTGTCTATAGAATCTCTCGGTGCTTGGAGTTCTGCCTCCTGCCCTCGAAAGATTACCTAATGCTTTTGCTGAAACATTCTCCTCTTGTTCTCAGTCCTGTATCCTCCAAATCTCTCCCCAGTTGCCGAGTTTCTGGAGGCTGTCTCTTCTTGGGTTTCCAAGTGTAGCTCTGTCATGCCACATCACAAGTCATTAGCCTGGCTGGCTCCAGTTCTTTCTTCAGTAACTGTTTTCACATCCTGAAATTGCTCGGTTTCCAATCTTTTCCAAGGAAAGGATAGTGGTTGGATCAGATCACAGTGGCTGCCAACACACTACTGAAATTTACCCACTAGCTTTACCTTAATCATTTTGCTCCTCTCAAACAGTAGTTTCCACTTTGTGCATTTGGATTTTATTTTATTATTGTAAAATACAACTGAACAAACACCACTCCACCGCTGCTGAATCCAAATGATCAGAGAAAATATTTGCATGAAGATTATTAAGCAAAAGCTGCGACCTAAGAAACTGGAGTGACCAATGGCTTAGACAGCAGTGCTTCTCAAACTTTCACCTATTTCAGCACCACCTGGAGGGTTTGAGAAAAGGCAAATAGCTTGATTCCTCTCACATATTTGATTTAATAGGTCTAGAATGGGGCTCCAGGAAGTGCTTTGCCTGACATCTGTAGTATTGTTTTGGCACAGCACTTTGATGATGACTGTTAGAGAGACTCTTTGTACCATCTGGGTACAGAGTTACTGTAATAATTTGTACAACATCCATGAGAATGTAGGTGTCATAAAGTGTTTCATTCACAGTGAGTTCACTGACTCAATCTGGTGACTAATAGAGAACCAAAGGTGACAGATGACTATGACAAGTAATAAGGGTGAACAGGGGGACACCTGGCAGACATGTATGCATAGGAAAATGTGGTTGACACTTATTGATTGTTAGCCTACCTAGCATGTCTTCTGTCTTCTGTTAAAGGAATTCTCTTATCAAGGACCAACTACAGTACCGTGGAAATCAGTGTAGAGATTTCTCAAAACACTAAGGTCATAAATTCCATTTGACCAGCTATACCTCTCCTGGGTATTTTTCTGAAAGAGTTAAAGTCATCATATTACGAATATACACACATACTCATGTTTATAGCAAGACAACACATAATAGCTAAATCATGGAATTGGCCTATATTCATATTAACAAGTGAATGGATAAAGAAAACATGGTATGCAAATACAATGGAGTGCCACTGAGCCACGAAGAAGGAAAAAGTTGACTCACTTGTAGGAAAATGGATGGATTTTAAGCCCATAAAACCAAATAAAATAAATTAGGCACAGAGGCTAGAATTCATGTGGTTTCTTTATTATGAGAGACTTCAAATCTAAATAATTTTAAAGGTAAAGCAAAAGAGAGATAGTAAGAAAAAAAGGTAGACTATGTGGAGATGGGAGGGGATCTAGGAAGGAAGGAAAGTGGTGAGAGAAGAAAAAAATGATCCATATATGGTATGTTTATGTTTTTGTACTAATTCCCCAAGATAAATGTAATTATTAGGTATCACAATGATGTACTAATAAAAAAAAGGAAGAACCTACTCCATATAGTTTGGAAATAGCTTGTTTCTTTCCTTCCATCATGGGGTGAAAACATGACCTAGACATCCCGTGTCCTAATTCCACATCCACCTGTTCTGTGTGTTTTGGTTAAGGACGGACATGGCGCTCAAGCTGGCTGATGGTTACAGTCACTGGATCTTGCTGAGATTCTCAGAAAAGAGATGTTCTTTCCCACTGAAACCACACATTTGCCACCTAGGTGAGAAATAAAACAAAACTCCAAAACCCATACCAAACCAAAACAGAGCTGAGAGGAAGGGGAGAGAGTGAACTGGAAGGACAGGAGAGGAAGAAGTCCTACCTCTGAGCACTTGCTTGGTAGCTCTCTCTCTCTCTCTCTCTCTCTCTCTCTCTCTCTCTCTCTCTCTCTCTTTCTCTCAGCTTTATGGCCAGCACATTCTGTTTTTATAGTTTTTATTACCTTCAGCCCTGAGAGTTGTGCCTCATATAAAGAGTACTCTCCGACTCCTACCACCCCAAGCAAATTCCTATCTTGTAGTAAACAGAGATTTTGAAACACACAAAGACCAAATGCACCTTGTGTAATATTATATGCAGAAGGGTCCTGCTGGCCAGTACATTTGATTTCATCCTCTAAATTTCATCTTCCTCATAGAATTGCACTTTACACACTAGCATATTTAAAAACATGAATTTAGAAATGTCATTTATTTTTTAACTCAGCATGTCTCTAGTATATTTGGTGAGAAAGACTTTTTTTGGTGGAATGGGCTAATATAAGCTTTCACTTTACTTCTGTGATGAATCTGAAGCTACTTTGCAATGCCCTGTAGGTGAAGTATTACTTGCGCATACAAACTATTCTTCTAGAAAATACTTTACACCTGCTATAGAATAAATATTTTGTGAAATTAAAAGACAAGGGGCCCATTTCCCTGGAGAATCTTTCTATAAATAGCAATGCTTCTTAGCATAGACTATGAAAGAATAAATGACTTGGTCAAAGTTAGGAGAAAAATAATTTTTTGATTTCTGAAGAAGCTGTTTTCTTAACACCTGGTTCTCTTCATGATAGTAATTTTGGGTCTCAAAGCCCCTCCAGGAAGGTGAAGGGGCTCTTGCACTGGCTTCATGTAAACCTGCTGGGAAAAATACATGGTTCTTGGAGCCATTGCTCTTCATCAAAGGACAAGTGTGTGGCAGGAGGATAGCGGGAAATCTCCGTAGTCATGTTCTTTCTTCCTCGTATTTCTGCTGGTCTAAGATTTTCTGATTCCTGTCTCCTTTGTTTCCTTCACCTACTTTTATATTTATTAATTTATTTTTGTTTTTGTTTTTCTGAGATAGGTTTTCCCTATGTAGATCTAGCTGGCCTTGGACTCACTGTGGAGCCCAAACTGGCTTCAAACTACTAGTGACAATACTCCTGCCTCAGCTTCCACGCCCAGCTTCCTTCTGTTACTTTTAAACAAATGTAAAAATAAAAAAAATTTGTTTTAATTTGAGAAATAAATAGTTTATCCTTTTGATAAACATTTATTTCTTCCAACACAATGGGATCATTTTAGGGAACTTAGAAAGCTGGTTGCAGCTTCACTGCTAAGTGATTTTATCCAGCTCTGCCAGGCACCCCGGTCTCTGAAGCTCTGCTGAGATTCTCCCTGCATTTATACTACAGTCTCCACAAAACTCCAAGGGTAGGTGCTTCTGTTTGAACCAGCTTCATCAAGCAGGCACTCGGGTCTCTACCACCACCTTCGCCTCTCCCTCCCTTCTCACCAAAGCCTCGCCAAAGTCGAATGTTGCCCAAACTGCATCGTATTTTTTACTTGGAACTGTAGGGAGAGATATGCTTCTCTTACTTTCATATGTGTATGTTGATCCTCCTTCTGAGTGATCCCATAGAAACATTGAATTTGACTGACTTCTTCAAGGGTTCAGACAACCGTTTTGGAGTAATTTTGATACTGATTTCATGAGGATGCAGAGATGAACCCAAAGAAGTTGTGGATGGGAAATAAATGCAAATAACTGGACCTAAACTGTACTTAGAAGTGCCCCCTCCGTGGCTGCTGATGTTTTCTTACTTGGAGAACTGTTGTCCTGACTCTATCATCCCCCGTGCTCCCCATGGGGAGTCCCCATGAAAACAGGTTCCTGGAGCTCTCCCTTCCTCCTGTCAGATCACTGAGTATGAGATTCTCATAGGAGCTTGAACCATACAGTGAATGCGAATGCTCCTTTCCCCACATCCAGGTCTGTGGAAAAGTTGTCTTCCATGAAACTGGTTCCTGGTGCCAAAAAGCTTGATGACCACTGCTCTACACATCTCCAGGGACTGAGAGTCCCAGATGTTTATTGTTTATCTGTTTCTATGTCAGTGGTTGGAAAAACATAGTCTGCGTGGGGTAGATAGTACATATGTAGGCTTCATGTGCCATATTCTCAACTCTGCTTTTGAAGACCCAGAGCATCCATAGATACTGTATAGATAGATGGTATGTCTAGATTCCAATAAAAATTATTTACAAAAGCATTTGGCAGGTTAGACTTGATTTCTGGATTATAGTCTACCAATCTCTCTTCCTTGTAATAGAAGTATTTCAACATCTTCCTTCTTTAAAGTGTAAATGAAATGCTTAAATTCATTTTACTGATTACATACAGAGAAAAAGCACTTGATTGATATTTTCTTCTGTTGTTGTTCTTGATCTTCAATTCAAGTGTTCAATGCTTTATAATTAGGACCTGTTGAAACATGCCTTTAAGGTCTCATGTTGCAGTGAGCTTGGAAGTTTGAGATATGAAGAGTCTGGGAAATGTTTATTTAACTCAGTCATATTGCCAGAGCTAAGTAGGTGTTTCTCAACCTGTGCCCCAAACACAGAAGTTAAACACAGCCTTAACTCTACCTCATGGACATATGAAAATCTAGCAAAAGTACCTGTTTCTTCCAGTGCTTCTCAAGTGCCTATGACACTTTCACCCAACCCAGTCCTGAGAAGTGTTTTAAGACCAAGTTTATTCTGTATCTGTTTCCCATAGCTGAGTGAATGCTGCGCTGTAAAAACCTGTTTCAGCTTTGCCTGCTGCCCTGTTTCCTCTTCTTTCCCACTCCTACTTCCACCCTTCAGTAATGATCTCTTAAATGAAGATCAAAAACCTGTGTGGATAAATCAAGCTTTGAGGTTCATGCTTGTAATCCCACCACTCTGGAAGGCTGAGGCAGAAGGTTTGTGAGTTCAAGCCTGGCCTGGACAATTTAATGATTTAGCGAGACTTTGTCTTAAATTTTTAAAAAAATTAAAAATAAAAAATGGACTGAGAGTGTATCTCAGGGTGAAAGCCCTGAGTTCAATTACAAGTATGGCAAAAACAATAACTTATGAAAATAAAATTACCTCAGTTAAGAAAAAAAGATGTAATGAAGTAAATGCAGTGTACTAGAATTTCTTATAAGAGGAACTTAAGATTGGAGAAGTGTTTTGCTTTCAATTTGAAGAATGAGTTAGACATCCTTATTATGATTCAATCAGGGGCTGGGGATTTAGCTCAGTGGCATAAGTGCCTGCCTTGCAAGTACGTGGTCATGAGAACCGATAAAAAAAAAATAATTCAATCAACACACACGAACATCCCATGTGTGTTTAACACTGTCCCTCAAGCTGTGCTATTTCACGCAGAAACAAGTAAATCGCAATGCCTTTTGACCCACTACAAAGCTAGTGAATTAGACTAATGAACATCACTTTCATGATCTGACACATAATGGCAAGGCAAAACCAGGTTAATAGGCAAACATGTCCCATTAGTTACTCTGCTAGTAAAACCACAAGGAGAGTTATAAGTACATGTAAATGAGAAATTAAAAATCTGCATTTACAAAGAAATAATACCAAACTGTGTTTGTAAATTTTTTTTTTAATTTGAGCTTTTGCCAAATATCCAGGTAAAGGTAAAGAAGAATCAAAGCATCTAAAAACACACCCAAGAGTTCACGTCATAATTCTGCAAGGTCCTCTCAGCCAGCTGGCAGTGCCCACCTTGTAACTAGCTAGCCTGGCTTTGCTTGCCTGGTGACAGAGGCTCCCCACAGTAAACCCCAGGGTTTGAGCACTTTCAATCCTTTTTACATGACCTCAGCACTTGTTGCATGGGCCCAAGAAAAGAGAAAAGGGCACCATCCCCGGTGAGAGATGCAGCAAGACTCACTGCAACGTGGCACGCTTGCTCTGGAGCTCGAACACAGTGGGGTTAATGATTGCAGCACCTACCAGCTGCACACATCCTCTATCTGAGGAAATACACAGAAGCAGGTACCAGGAAGTTCTTACTATCTCTCTGCCCAGGAGGCAGTGTCCTGGAGACAGCAAGACACTAAAAGAAGAAAAACAGTGAAGAGCCCAAACCTACTTGTGGGGAGAAACTTACAAAAAAAAAAAATCATAAAATGAGGATTAGGGAAAATTACTGTAAGGAGCTCCTGGAAGAAGACTACCTGAAGGCGTAAGTGATTCGGAAGAGTGATTGATATTCCTTATTTGGCATTAGAATAGAAAGGATGGCGGAGATGAAGAGGCCGTGAGGACCAAAAAGAAAAGAACATGAATAAAGAATATACGAGGAAATCGCCGGAGGTGACGCAAGAGTGGAAGAAGGGAAGAGCCAGCAGGAGTGAGAAGGGCAGGGAAAATCTTCAGGGTCAGAGAGCCCTAGCGCAGGGCAGATGCTGGAGAGCGCTCACCAGCATCGCTGGGACTGGTAGGGATGAGGGGAGGAGTGCGGATTCTGAAACTTATTTTCCTTCATTATATCTGACTTGAAATCAAACCCCAGAAACAAATTTCCTTCAGACCACGGGATCATAGATAGGTCTTTCGGGTCTTTGCTGCAAGCTGTTGAGTGAATATCCTCCCCTTTGCCTTCTATTTCCTTCTGAAGAGAATCAGAAAAAGGTGCAGTGGGCACACAGGCCCCCAGTGAAACTGAGGAGAGAGATGAGAAACCAGCTGTGGGGTCATCAGGTCCTGGTGATGTAACCCAGTGTTCTCACAAATTACATGGGGTTGGTTATGCTTCTCTCATGCCCTAGAGAGGTCAACACGCCGCATGGCCAGGAGCCCTTGGCAAGGACTTCCTGACGCACAAAGTTGTGGGGATAATGGAATGAACACAAGGATGATTCCTCAGCATCTGTTTCACAGACATGTTGAGACTGCAGTCAAGAAAGCACTGAGATGAGTCTCTGATAAGAGCCTAAGTGGAGATCGTGTTGTGGGAATGGAGTGGTGGAGCCAAGAAGCACTGAACCCCCAAGAGCCAAACTCTATGGGCTGTTTTCATTACCATCACAACTCTGGGGCCTCTTCTGAAACCTTGGGTTTTAACTTTTTGTTCAAGCTAGAGCTGCCATCTAGGTTTCTAGCAGGTCTTGCTCCTAGTTATTGTAGGTGTGATGCCACAAAACAAAAATAGAAGAAATAGCTGTCTTCGGGGTTTGGAGGCAGGAAAGGAGCACGAAGGGTGCTGGGAGTGTGGATCCCTCTGTCGGTGTCAGTTCATCTGGGAAAGAGGAAACTATTCCCGCCTTTTGCAGGAAGGGATTTAATGCAGGGGCTTGGTCACACAGGCCACAGGGGAGCTGAAGTCAGCAAAGTAAGAGGATGCAGTTAGACATTCACAGCAGCACAGAAGGCCTTGCACCCCAGGGCTGGAGACCCAGTAGGAAAAGAGCAGTGGTAGATGCCCAAGCCTGAATCAGCACCCCCAAGAACCAAGCTGGAGCACCAGAATCACAGAAGCAGCCTGGCTGAGGAGAGGGAGCCAGAGCCACACTGTGCTGGTGGGTGCAGCAGGGATAACGGTGTTACTGTGTCCTCCTCCTCCATGACCAATTCTTCCTTCACTCCATAGCCTTTTATTGAAAGACTCTTCATTCTTTGATCATTGCACTGGGACCCTTCCCTGGCTTCCTAATCATCTCAGTTTTTCATATTTTTCTTGAACAATGGGTCTTTGATTTCTGCTTGAAAGTTGCTGACTCGAAAATCTATTTCTATCCCAAAATTCTTTCTTTGGACTTAGGAGTATATATGTGCAAATGTGTATTTTCACCCTGATTAAATTTGTGTATATAATATATTGTAGCACATGGGTAATATATATTACATATTATTTTACATATTACATGTATATTACATATTATCATTCAAATTTCTCCTAGATAACTTCAATCTTTTTTGGGCTTTTTGTTTTGTTTTGTTCTTAGCTTTTTGAGGCGGCATCTTGCTACATAGTTCTGGGTAGCCTTGAACTCACTATGTAGCCCAGGATGGCCTTGAACTAGTGGCAATCCTTCTGCCTCAGCCTCCAGAGTTCTGGGAGTACAGGAATATGACATCACACTCAGTTGAGGACATAAGTCTCAACACAACTACAACCCAAATGGCTTTCTCTTCCTATAATCTGTCACTTTACCCCATGGCTGCCCAAGCACATGACTGGATGTGTCAGTGTTGACATTTGGTTTCCTTTTACAACCTGCATTCTTTCCTTCACAGCACATTCCGCATTTTCCAGCATATCGCCATCTCCCAGCTACCACCTGGTCCAGGCCACCATCATTCCCCGACTCAATCATCCCTGCATGTCTGCGACTGATGTCCATGGATGTCCCCACATCCAGTCTGGAGCCCCAGCCTTTCCCCACACCACACTTCGACCAGTGTGAGTTTCATAAAGTGCAAATCCTTTTAGTGTCCTCCTGTGCTGCTCTCTCATTGTTCAGGACCCTGAACAATGAAGACTGTCACACAGTGGCCTCACTTAGTTCTTCACATTAACCCTCACCCTTTTTTTCACTCCCCACTCCTGACTTTCTTTTCTCTTCTTTCCCCTTCTGTGCCTCCCGTACTTCTGTCTTTCTCTCCTCCCTCTTCCTCCGCAACCTTAGTTCACGTTTAAGCAATTACAGTTTCTGAACATGTTATTTCTCTGACTTGCAAATCTGTATCCCAATAACCCTCTTTCTCAAAAGACCTTCTCCACACCATTCAACTCTGTCGCTCTGCTCTGACACCTGTGCCTCTTCATACTGTGATTTGTTTGGAGACCGTCTTGTTTTTCGGTAGACCTCCTCTGCTGTTGTGGACCTCATAATGCACTGTACTTTAATCTGCTGTTCTTCTGCCAGTTTCTCCAAGCATGGTTTGGTGAAGATTTTACTACATTTTTTCTACTGTCTCCAAGACAAAACAGAACTTGGCAAAAGGAAGCTCTACTTATTGAGTGAATAAATAAGCTTTAAATCTGCTAAATATTTGCCTGTGATTAATAATGTTTATATTCTTGAAGATAATCATCGATCATTTAAAATAACTAAAGCTTTGAAAAGCATTATAGTTTGCAGCTGGAATCCTAAGAGCTAAATTTTAGGTCTGCAGAAAGAAGCTGCCCAATTATGTTCAATGTATGAAAAGAGTAATTCTTTGCAGAGAGAAAATTGGATGGATGAGAAAATGACTCAAAATTATATCAGTGTCTTTTCACTGAAGGAACTGCTCAGAGAATTTTAACATTTGGTAAGTACAAATCTCAGACATTTTCATCACTGATTTTTAGGTATTTTAAAGAAGACAATGGAGCTGTCTTTATGCAACTAAGACATGGGCTTAAGGCTAACAGATGGAAGGTAGAGAGAAATTATCCCTGCTAAGAAGGAAGATGACCCCAGAGGACACAAGGTGACTTGCGCTGCCTTTCATTACAGTTAACTAAGTGTGGATTCAAGCAGCAGGCAGAGGGAGGACACCTCATATGATATTAAGATTCTTTTGAATCCATCAGATTTTGATTCTGATGATGTATATATTTAGATCTCCTTAACGTACAATGTTGAAGGTGGAAACAATCTTAGATATCAACATAGAATGCCATAGAGGAAACATTGAAGAAAACTACCCATGAAACTTTGCATATGTAACTTTGGTTGACCAGCTGGACTTTTATAATTATTTTAAGAGATTAATTTTATTTAAAACTAAGTTGCTTTTCATTTAGAATATATGAAAATAATTGTCTTTCTGCAGCAAACCTGTAGTGTATTAAACAAAGATGAACTTGAGAATTTCTCCAACACTGTAGTTCTGTTTAGACCTGTTGACTGGGGATTCAGGAAATGTTTGACAGTGCACACTTTTGGTTAGTTTTTCAGCCATACAAAAAGCATAAGGTTGCAAATTTCATCATTTATTTACCCTTGTTCTGCTCAGGTCCTGTGCCTATGTTTTTCCCTGGACTTTCACACCTGGATTCATCCCCCAAGGAATCCTGTCCAACTGCCCCTCTGGCAAACATGCCACAAACCAGTAGGCAGGTGCCACATCATATCAAAGTCCCCAGTACACTGACTGGCCTATGGAGATGGATTTTAGACAATAGGTGAGCACGGGATCATGTGTGAGTACAGGCTTTCCTTTGCTACATTTTGTATTGTTATGACAGAATATCTAATTCTAGATAACATAAACAGAAAAGAAGCTTATTTGGTTAAGATTCTAGGGATGGGAAAGTCCAGAGAATGGCACCACCATCTGGTTATACCATACGATGGCCGAGGAGCAGAAAGGGAATCAGTCTTTCCTTCAGACATGTGTGCAACAGGAAAGCAAGAGAACAGGGAGGGGCCAAACTCAATTTTATATCAACTCATTTTTCCAGCTCTACCAGATCTGAACCAGTCTCAAGAGACAACACTGATTCGTCTGTGAGGATAAGAGGTCTCATGACTAAATTACTTCTCATTAGGCCCCACATCTTGAAAAGATTCTACAATCTCAGCACCACCAGTCAGGCGGGGATCAGGATTCCAGCACATAATCCTCTGGGGGAAACCACTTCAGGCAGGCATTCTCTTCAGAACACACTTCTCCCTTTCACCAATCCAGAAGAATAATTGCTGATGTCAGTTTGTTTTGTGTTATATTTTACAACATTGGGCCTCTGGGAAATGACAAGGCCACTATGAAGTCCTGCTTCATTGTGAGCTGAAAAGCAACTCAGCTGAGTGCCATAGACTGAAACCTCTGGACCTGTGAACCAAACCCTCTCCTACTTTTCAGTTCATTTTTCTCCAGTATTTTGTCACAGTGGTGGAAAGCTGACTAATGCAACTCAGGATTCCACTCTCTGGCTTCTCCCATGACTCTTTCATTAGTTACAAATACATAATCAAGAACAGGAATAGGCAGAAAAGCCTGGGACGGTTTATTAAAGATTCATTATTATATAAATTCTATAATTAAAAAAATCTTTTCTGATGGCCCCAATACTTCAGATCTTGGTTAATTAGTTCTCTCTTATCTATACTACCTGTTTTATTCACAGTTCCCTCAGAACTCTGCTAAATGAATTGTTATCTAATTCCTAGAAAATAATCTCATTAGGCTTTAATGCTCACAATTATTTAATACATTATCTTCTTCAGAAACTATTTGCATTTTGAGACATATCACTAATGCCTTAATCATGACACTGAGTAATCTATTAAACTTAGGCATCGTGTCAAATCTTTGGAAATTATTAAATTTTAAAGGAAACCACCCATGCTGACTGGTGTTCCTATTTATTTTGCCAGTCTTTAGGAAGTCTTTGAACACATGTTGATAAAAAGATTCCAAATGATTAAATTCTAGATACAGTTCAAGAGGGTGGTCAGGAAAGGATCTGTTGTAGATCCAGTGTCTACAATTCACTTCTAGACTTTGTTCTACTTTGGCTTTGTAAACTTGAACATATTATCACCCCTTTCTTTATTTGTTTCTTTTAATAGGTTCTTGCCACTAGCATATGCCTTAAGTTGGAAATGCCCCACCAAGAAACATTGTTAATCAGAAGTATTTATTTACTAAGAACAGCTTCCATTTTCCAGTTACCCATTACAGTGAAATTAGAAAAGCCATGCTTTTGTGGATGACAGCTGAAGTGACATTCAGGATAGCTGAAGACAAATACTAGCGAGGGCTGAACCACTTTAGAGTTGGCTGAGCTTTGTAACTGGCAATCTCTCCCTTTTTCCTAACTGGTTGATTCATCCTTTGTCCACAGAATCTTGAGCCTCTGTTTAGATTTAAAGGTAACAGAATTGTACTTCGTTTCCTAGCATAGAGAAAGATCACAGAGGATAACCTAGATGGTGCATTTGACCTTTGAAAGGTGGGTGTGCCATTTAACCTCAGAAGTCAAACTCCATAGCATATCATTTTAAAGAAGGCAGCAGAGTCTACTTCACCACAATCTAGAAAATAGCAAGTTATTTGCTCTCCAGCGCTGACCATTTTTTCCTAAACAAATGGCGATAGTTATCTATTTAATATATAACTAGGAGTAAATCACTTATTGCCTGAAAATATGCATTGTAAGAGCCTGGCATTTTTAGATTAAAATACTCTATAATTTTGGTCAAAATTGGCCATTTTTAAAAGAATCTAATCATTCTCATTCATTTTTACATCAACAATTTGATTGATAATATATATTTTAAAAAACATCTTCTTTACCAACTTCCTACTAAATTACCTGTTAAAAACCCAGAAAAACATAAACACAACAATGGAGAAAACTAGAACATATAAACAGCCATTGCCAGAATTTAGGGAAAAAGTATACTAATTATAGGGATGAGATAACTAGTTTGAAGCAAGGAGAATTTGATTAGGTCACCAGTTAAGTGTTAAGAGTCAGACATTAGGTTCCATAATTCTCTAAGGAAAAGAAAGATCCCTACCATAATCAACACAGGGTCTTAAGAAATGGAGGAATAATTCAAGTCAGAAAATTTAAGAAAAAAAAAGTTTATACGGTACCAAAACCAGGTTTTAATAACAAGAACATTCATGAGTATTTGGTAAAGTATTTAACAAATGAATGTGTTACTCAGTCATTACTAAAAACATAACACACACAGAAAACAAGCAAAGGTTTCTTTTTGGTTCCACTTTGCCTGAGGAAACTCAGTGAAATCGATCTGCAAGATGATTGAAAGTATCTGAGAGATATCCACTACTCATTCTGTCAACAATGGCACCATTGCAGTTAAAAAAAATACAAAAGCATCCCTAGAAACAGAAAGAAAAATATTCCTTATATTAAATGAATGGTAGGAAGAAACCAGTAGCACTCTATTCATACCCATAACATAACTGGAATGTTTGTAATTTTGCTCTAGTCATTATTATGAAATGTAGCATGAAAGAGTTCTAGGTTTTTCATTCAAAAATCATGTCCTAAACTTCTAGCTTAAAATTGTCCCTGCTAGTGACCCACAACAAAGCTTCTCCTGCATCCTCAGTGGATACATACTAAAAGAAATTTCAGACAGAATCACCCAGCATCTCCTGAGATCTGCGCCATGTTGGAACTTAGGGTGCTGGGGAAACCAAGCAACCCGCTCGCCTCCCTGGTTAGCAATCATGAGCCTACCGGCATGTGGGCTAAGAATCAAACATCCCATCCACCCCACCCCACCTCCGTTAGCAAATGGGAGCCAGGGGTCTGAGCATCTCTTGGGAGGTTGACCACATGCAATATAGCAAATAGGGGGGATTTCCTTCTACCACCTCCATGAAGGCAAATATTGTTATCCCTGTTTTGCTTTGTTCTGATTAATTGTATTGCTCTATTCAATATTCTGTTTTGATAAGTTCTGTAATGTTCTGTATTTCATTTGGTTTTCTATACCTGATTGAAAGAACAACTATTGTGAAGATAACAAGATATACTATGGCATCTATTACTGTTATCCCAGTAACCTGCTGTGAAGTCCTGTTTCAATTTCACTGCACTGTCTTAGTTTACTTTGTTCTGCCTTGTTCTGTTGTATTTTACTACCTTCAAA
Source organism: Hydrochoerus hydrochaeris (assembly GCA_004027455.1). Taxonomy (NCBI): domain Eukaryota; kingdom Metazoa; phylum Chordata; class Mammalia; order Rodentia; family Hydrochaeridae; genus Hydrochoerus; species Hydrochoerus hydrochaeris. Next base: position 95,205 of record PVLA01002174.1, read on the forward strand.
ATAATTTTAAAAATTTTAAAAAAAGAAATTCCATGAGAGTTTTACAAATGAATAAACAGGCAATCAGAGTATAAGGAGGAAATTAGATAAAATGTTTTTAAAAGTTGGCTCCAAAAATATCAAAGAGCTATCAAACTAGTGATAATTTTAAGGTTATGATCTGAAAGAAAAGAACATCAGATGACTGTAAATTTCAAAACCAAGTAGGTCACAGAACTAAATATAAATCTTTTAGTAAAAAGAAACCTAAGAGAACATCTTTATGATATTCTCTTCATGACATCTTCATAATATTGACAAATATTTTTATACAGATACATAATTGATGATAAAAGTGAAGACAATTGAATAGATTCCACAAAGAGAAAACATTCACTTGTCAAAGGATAACAGAAAAATATAACCATGCAACCTACAGACTGAATGAAATATTCATGTATGTACATATGCATACATATCATTATGTACATTTGTGTATGTTATCAAAGGATTTCTACCTAGAATATAATAGAAATGAAAGAACATCAACAATTAAGTACAAGACAAGTGAGCAAAAACTAGAATACACACTGCCACACAGGAAAGACTGCTCATTAGTCACTGGAGAAACACAAATTAAAGCTACAATAAAATACAATTCCAAATCCTCTGGTATGGCTAACATTAAACAAATGACAACACTGAATATCAGTGATGATGTGTACTAACTGGAAACCTCATAAATTACTTTGGAAAATTGAAACTTTGCTTTGCTTGTTTTACTTTTTATTTTTCATTAGGACATGTTTGCAATGCAGAATGAATACATTCATCATAGGGAAAGTTGGTTGAAAGTCAGTTTTTTACATTTTTAAGTTTCCTTTTTTTCACAATTTAAAAAAATATATCGACTCAATGTTCCATTAATTTTACTTCTAGACAATTAACCATGAGAGAGGGCCCTAACCTTTTTGGCATCAGGAATTGCTTTTGTGGAAGAGAGTTTTTTCCTGGTCCTGGGGAGAGGTGGAGAGGTGGAGAGGGTGGTATTAGGGTTAGACACTGTGTTAACTGGAGGGTCTAGAAGCTTAACTAGGTGACTCAGCAGCTCTCCATCCTGGGGTATAGCGGACAGCCTATTACCATTCTAGGTACTTATTCATTGTGTCAATTTGAGAAGGTCAGCAGGGGGCCAGAGTCCTTACTTTGTAACATCCTCAGCCCATGAAAGAGAAGGGCACAGCAGATGGTGTGAGAGCTATACCCACTCCAGGTGAGCAGCCGGCATATAGTAAAAGGCAAATGAGGAGGGACTGATTGCTGGTTCTTTTGAGGAGCTCCAGTCTGCACTTTCAGCTTGGACATTGTCTCCTGGCTTCTGGCACAAACTGTTTGGCTTCTCCCTGGGACACTTCAGCCTTTGTCGTAGACTCTTCAGCCTTTCGCCGTAGATTCTTCAGTGGTGCATTGCAGACTCATTGGCCTCCTGATAGAGACTCGCACGGGACCATGCAGTAAGCTTCAGCCTCCAGGGTGCAGGCCCCTCTGCTGGCTGCCTCATCGGACTTCGTGGCTGACTGTTGCAAGCCAATCTTGTAATATTTTATACATTTCTATATCTTGTGTTTTGTCTGTTTCTCTAGTAAATCCTGATTGATACAGCTGGTTTGGGAGCTGATTCAAAGAAGCAACCAGATCCCCCACACAAACAGTTCACTATACAGTGGGAATTTAATGCCACCGCTGATGTGACAGGAAGAAGAGCTGAGGCAGTGATCCGGGCAACGGGGTGTGGCTAGAAATACAGAGGAAGCTTCACTCCCCATCCACCACTCACCGTCAGCTCCTAACAAGGCCATGGACTTGTCCTGGTCTATGGCCCCATATTAGGGGTGCTGATATAAGAGAAGGATACCACATTTCAAAAAAATTCAGTGGATAATCAAAGTGTGTGTCACATGCATTTATACAGTAACATGCTGCTTACTAAATAAGAAAAATCTACTTGTATGCACAAAAACCTGGCTGAATCTCACAGAAAGAAAACATTAGACAACTAAGAACTGAGCTGCACTGAGAAAACACTAGGCAGAAGAATACGTACTGTACAGATTAAAACACAGTCTCTCATGCTGTTCTCCTATGTGGAGAAGAAACTGTAGCCTCCCTGTCTGTTTGTGCCATCAGTCTTTTGTGAATGCTGCTGGCACAGGTTGTTATTTTCTGCACAACCCCATCCTGCCCTGTGAGGGAGAAGAAAAATATTCTTGTGGTTCCATAAAAAGTCTGCAGGCGCAGAAGGGCAGATACCGGCAGTTAGAAGTAATTTGTAACCACACTACATAATGTCCAGTAGGAACATGAGAATGGTGATAACATCTGCTTAAACAATTTTTGAAATAATCAAATGAGGAAGTTTGGCTTGGAGTTGTGACATATGGGTGACATTAGATTTTCCCACCTCTAGAAAATTGCAAAAGATGAACAAAAAAGAGAAAGGAAAGAGGCAGAAGAGGGAGGGAGAGAAGGGTGGTAGAAGGAAGAAAAGAAGGAAGGAAGGAAGGATTTAAAAATGCTTAGTGAGATTGGCTAATAGGCAAGGCAACCCAAAGTTAAAGAGTTCAGATTTTTTAAAAGAGAGAGGCATAGCCCTACCTTTGAAATAATTTGATCCCTTTGAAGAAATTGACCATCAAAGTATAGGATGGAGTCCAACTAGAAAATAGTAGTTTAGAGCAGTTCTTTCCAATAGGAATAATGTGAATCATTTGATATAAATGTAAATGGTCTTATGACAACATTAAAATGAGTGAAAAAGCAGGCAAAAGTAGTTCTATTTTTTATTTCTTTTCAATTTTCAATACTGGGGATTGAATTCAGCACTGTTTCACTAAGCAATATCCCAGATTTCTTTTTATTTTTTATGTTGAAATAAGTTCTGGTTAAATTGCTGAATCTCTCCACTGTGCTCAAACTTACAATCCTGTCTCAGCCTCCCAAAATGCTGGGATTATAGGTGTGATATGTCGTTTTAATAATACATTTTATTTAATTCATGTTATAGTCAGGATTTATAAGGGAATGTGTTTAATGCGGGACACATAATTTGTAATATTATTTTATAATATTCACCCAAGTAGTCAAATTCAGAAGAACACAAATGACCTGTACACACGCCATAGACTCAAAAAAATCTTGCTGAGGGTCTGGATCACATGGTGAGGTCCTACATGTGTCCAGCTGGAGACCTAGAGCCTACCACAAGGCCTCATGAAAGTCTGTATCAAGGCTTTGGGAAGGTCTAAAGGTTAATGGTGGAAGCTAGAAAGACTGCACAGTGCGATGAAGGATCTGTATTGGAGCTAGGAAGTGACACTCAAAGTAAGGATCAGAGCTCTATCAAAGAGAACAACAGCCATCCTCAGTGACAGCAAGGATCTGGGCTCCTCCAACCATGAGAACAGCCGAGTTCATAGAAGGAAAGCCAGTGTGACAAGCTTCTCCAGGAGAATCAATAGAACACCACCTTCCCTTCCATTTCTGCTTTAATGCTGTTGGCAGCAATCCTCAGCTGGGCCTTCCACACCCAGAATCACGCTGATTCAGTTCAGCTGGGTATTAGGTGACCATTAGTTAGTACGACACAATCCAGTAAGTTCAAATTATCATTAAAACACATATTTGATATAAAAGTGTTAAAGAGGTATTTTATATTTGGGCACTCTAACTTCAAACTCTAGTATATGTTTCACACTTAAAGTACATGCAAATTCTGAATAGCTGTATTTCAAGTACTCATTAGTCACATATGGCTTATGAAAGAGAGAGAGAGAGAGAGAGAGAGATGCTATAAGAATCAAAAATTTCAAGAGGTTGAGAAAACAAAATTTGGAGTTCAGAGCCTCTTACATTGAAGAGGCCTGGGTCAACAACACAAGGAGTGCTTGAAGTCACTTAAAGAATGATGCAAGGTAAGAAGTCCAGATACAGAGAGTATTAGCTAGATTAGTTGATATCTATGTACCACATTCTGACAGTAAAAACTGAATTCTCTTTAGAAGATAACATTTTCCAGAATCTCTGTAATATGTCTTTAAAAATATCTGACACTCAGCCAAAATTATTATTTATCATTTCAGGAAATATGATTAAATAGCCAAACCCAATGATAATAAACAGACAATTGAAATACTATTCTTGTATTTAGATTTATCAGACATAGACTTGAAAGTAAATATATAAAATGTGAAAGAAATGAGAATAAAACATGAACAACTGTGTCATCAAACTAAAATTAATGCAATGAATGTAGTTTAATTGTTATTAAAGACATAATAACTCAAATGAAGAACTGAACACATGGGTTTAATAGATGTCTGAATGGAGTAAGGGGGGAGCTTAATAAACCGGACAGTAGGTAAATACAAAACATCTGAGTTGAAGCACAAAGATAAAGAAAACAAAAAGTGTATTGCTTTTCCTGTTGCTGTCACACAGTGCCTGACACACACAATGTAAAGAGAAGAAGTTTAATTTGTATCACAGGAAGAAGGACTCGGTGGAGGAAAATTGCTTCTTGCATCTCATGGCAGCCAGGAAACAGAAGGGAGGAGCCAGAGAGGGAGATACATCCCATAAAGGTACACCCGCCATGACACATATCTTCCGTTCAGATACTACTTCTTAGTAGCACATCTGACTATGAGTCATCAGTGGGTCAATCCACCAATGAGTAGAGCACTCCCATAGTCCAGTCATTTTCCAAAAGCCCCATTTCTGAACACATGAGAGTTTAAGAGATGTTCTAGATCTAAGCATTCTGCCACTAGGACCTAAATTGTTCATGCCCACTTCATCATGCAGTCAAATGCTTTACCACTGAGCTATAGCCCCAATCCATCTCATTATCTAAGATGTATTTGGTCCCTCTCCAAGAGTCACCAAAATGTTAGGTTTCAGCAAGGATAAAAAGTCAAGTCCAAAGTCTTCTCTGGAGACTCTAAGCAAACTCTTAGCTATGAGCCCCCTTTAAATTAAAAACAAAGTCAAACTTCCAAAATACAAAGGTAAAAGTAAATATTTCCATTCCAAAAATGGAGTACAAGGGGATAGAAGGAATCAGACTGAAGCAAGACCGTATCCCAGAAGGGTAAATATTAAATGCTGTAGCCCCATGTCCAGCACCTAGGGCAGGTTCTCACCAGATGTGAAATCCAAAGGACTCGGGAAGCCCCACCTCTAAGCCCTGGCTGGTTGCAGCCTACATTAACCTCTTTTAAGTTGATTCTTCTCACTGCCTATGGCTTTCATCACGGAACAGTCTATGTTCCTGACATTTCCAAATTCCCAGGGTTTCCATAACACCTTTGGCTTCATTTTCACAGCTCCACATGCGGTCCTCTCAAGAGCACATTGCTTGACCTCCCAAGCCTTCTTTTAATTGTGGGTGGAAGTCTTTATGATTGTATAACTCTTTCTGTGTGCTTAAAAATCGAGTTCCATGTGGATGACCCCAAGATCTACCACCAAATGGAGTGGTAGACTAGACTGCTTGAACAATGACTGTATAAACCTGATTGCCAGGATGGCTGAACTTGGGGAAACGCTTCCCTAGGCAGCCCTGCAGAATAGCACATACTTTGGGGCGTGTCTGGGTGAGTCACAGAGGTGTGGCCTTAGTGTCTATGTCTAGTCCATGGTCCCTTCCTCTCCAGCACCATCCTTCGTTTTTACTTCCCAGCTGCTATGAATAGAGCTACTTTTACTCTATACATTTTTGCCTTGGAGTCACCTGATCACAGACTGAAGTCATAAGCCAGATTAAACCACTTCCTTTAAGTTATGGCCGCTGGGCATTGTGTTTATTGATAGAAAAATTCACTCATATAGGGGAGGCTAGACTACTTTAAACAAAAGAATAATAAATTGATATGAAAGCACGGTAATGCCAAAATAATAGAAGGCCCTGGGAAATAGTATATAGTTCATAAATCTAAGCCAAACCTGACTGGTAAAACCACAATAAAAACATACAATTAAATTTTAATTGTACATAATATCAAGGTTTCTGACAATAGCAAAAGAAAGGCAGTGGAAATGGGCTGGGAATGAAGTTAAAATGTCTTTAATTCCATACTTTATCCAAAAAATTAAGGTATACTTTAACATGCTAGTGAACCAATTATTCTCATACACACATATCAGATGGGAGGAATGAAACATTTTAAAAAATGACAATAAGAATGTGCAAAAAACCCCATGATGCAATGGATGAAGCAAGTAAAAACTAAATAGCAAGGTGTCATATTTCTGTTCAAGCATATTAGTAATTATAATAAATGCAACTGAACCAGACACTCCTTTAAAAGGCATAGTTCCAAACTGGAAAAGAATAAATAAGTATAGCAGAATATTTCTAGTTCTTTCTTCCATCTCATGTGTTTGTCATACATTCCACTTGTTATGTGTGTTATTCAAACACATAATACCTTTTTTTTACCACTTTACACAGTTACTTCTGAAAGACATAAAAAAATAAGAGCAAAAGACTATGTTTACTTTCAGTATTCCATCTCTAAAATCATTCATTTCCTTGGGTACGTCTTAAAATATTACACTAATAATATTTCTTATGCCTAAAGAACATCCTTTAGTTTATAATTTAGGGTAGATCTTCTGCCCATGAATTCTGCTTTTGTTGTTGTTAGCACAACTGTGATTATTTTGGGGTTTTAGTTTTAGTTTTGTTTGATCATTTATTTCTCTGAGAAAATCTTTCACTTTTTTTCTTTCAGGTAAGATATTTGACCTGGATATAGAATTTTGAATTAGCAGGTTGTTTTCCTGCCTTTCATTATTTTAAATCTGTTGCCCCAGTGTCTCTTGGCTTCCATAGCTTTATCTATGAAGTCTGCCATAATCTGTAATTTGTGTTTTTTCTTTTGGTTTTCTTTAAGAGTTTCTTTTTGTCTTTGCTTTTTGGCAATAAGAGTGTAATATGACTAAGTGTTTTTTTTTCTTGTGATTGTGTTGCTTGATGTTACTGTTCATCCTGTTTAGTGGCCTCTGAGCTTCTTATATAGCTGTGTGGTTTGGTGTCTGTCATAATTTTGGAAGTACTCAGCTATTATCTCTTCTAATATTTCTTTTGCCTCTTTCTCTATTGTCCTGACATTTGACATAAACATGTTACATTGTTTGATGATGTTACATAGTTCTTGGATATTTTGTTCTGCATGTAGTTTTAATTTTTTTCTTTTTGCATTTCAATTTAGGCGTTCTACATATCTTCAAGTTCACTTACATTTTCCTTGACTCTATTGAGCCTATTTGGAAGTAATCAAAGGCATTATACATTTCTGTTATTCTAGGGTTTTTCCCCAGCATTGCCCTTTTTAATTTTATAATTTCTATATCTCTGCTTAAATTATTTACTTGTGAGTAGTCTGATTTTGCTTGTATAATATTTAATATATTAATCATAGTTATTTTAAATTCCCTTTTTGATCATTCTGACATATGTGTCAGACATGAGTCTGGTTGTAATGATTATTTTGTGGTTTTGATGGTTTTCCTTGCCTTTTGGCACATCTCATTTTTTTTAAATTTAAGGCAAGATCTCAAGATCTGTCCTAAAGAGCAGTAGACACATACATAGGTTTTAATGTGGGAATTTATATTAATCTTCTTAGGTCTGGGCTGTGATTAATAATTGCTATTGTAATGCTTACTAGTTACTTTAAAATTTCTCCATTTGCCTTGTTTTATCTGAATTATTGTATATATGGACACTTTCCATTATGCTATCTTTCAGGGATTTTGTCTGTTACAGCTCTTTTAACTGTAATTCATTTACTATTACTGGAGGCTGTCATTGCGGTAGGGTTCAGGATATGAAGTATTTCCAATCTTCTCATGAAATCTCACTCTTTGGAGTACACAGTGACTTTGTGTCTTCGGAATATGGATTTTACAAGTGTCTTTGTCCCCAGGGTAGAATTTTACCTGTACCCTGTCTTCTCTTCCCTTCACAGCTCCATTTAGCCTGGAATATTCTTAATTAATTGTCTTGAGCTTGCCACTTCTGAAAATTATAGTTTTTTTTTTTTCCTTAGTTGGGATAGGAGTCTCATGCTGGACAGAGTTCACTTTTTCTGGCTGGAATAGAATTTTCCTATTTTCTTCTCACTATACTCTTGTGCTAGAGATTAAGACTTCTACTCATAAATGGAAAAGCGGCTAGAATTAACTTTACATTGCAATCTACCTTGCTCAGTAGCGCACTTCATAGGACTGTTCTCTGAGTGTAAATCTTGCAGAAGGGTGATAGTTCCCAAATATTTTGGACTTCAAATGTTTTCCTATCCAAAGTCTGTCCTTCTCCTTGTATATTGACTCCCGTCTCCCTTTTGTGTGTACAAAGAAATAGCTCATAGTTTTTTTTTTTACATCATCAAATTTCCCTATCAGATCATTTTTGTCACCTTGAAAATAGTCATTGTATAATAGTTTACTAATATTTTACTTGTCTGTCTCCCTTTACCAAAAGTCACCTAAAATTTTGTGTTTTTTTTCTTAGTTCCATCCCCCTATACCTCTTAAACCAACTCTGGCCAAGCTTTCCCATGCATTGCTTCATTACAACTGTTCTGCAAATCCTCCTTCACCTATACTTCATCAAATTCAGTGATTATATCCCAGTCCAAATCCTAATCTTACTTGATCTATCAGTGAGAGGTAAGAGCATTGAAAACTTTTCACTTTTAAAAATAGTTTTCCACAAACATTCAGAGACTGCACCCCCTTTCAGTTCTCCTCTCACTCCACTGACAGCATCATCATCTTTTCTGTTAAACCCTCATCTTCCTGAGTTCTAAATACTGAGTGCTCAGAACTCATCTTAGACTTCTCCATTTATATTCACTTTCCTTAGGGCCTTGTTTTGGCTTCATAGTAATTAACAATACCTCTATTCTGGTGTCTCCGAATTTATATCTGAAATTTCTTCCTAGAGTCTCATATTTGGATATCCTCATGTTTGGATATATTATATATTTCTATTTGGTTTGGATATTGTTTGAGTTACTTTATTCTGGTTGTTGACACAGAACACCTGATGCCCAAAATTAAGAAAGGAAAGGTTTATTTAGTTCACAGTTTGTGGATGTTTCAGTCTATAATCAGTTGGTTCGAAGGTAGGGTGGCAAGGCTCAGGGGCAACAGTTTAAGGGGGCAAAAGACAGCAAAAGCAACAAAGATTATATATTGTATGTAGGCTACCTGCCCTCGGGTGGGTGTAGCATTCCCAGCATCCTGTGCCCTCCTCTTGCACAGGCTCAGGATGTTTACAAAGTGAGGACACTGGCTAACTCCTGAGTCACTTAGTTAACTTTCTAAACTTCTCAAATTGACAAAATAAACTACATTTTGGAGCTGTAAGGATATGTCTTTTATACCAGGACTGTAGAACTGATGAGTTATTTAGTTAAGCTTCTATACTTCTCAAGTTAACACAATGTATCAACCATTACAGATATCTAATTGGATTCTCAAACCTAACATTGGCCAGTTCAAATTGCTGGTCTTACATTCCTGTCCATCTCGATGAACAAAAATACCACTTTTCCCAATTGCCATGACTAGCAATAGTCATTTTCTCTTTTTTCTGTTTCACACTGAATATCCCTGAAAAAAGCTCTTTCAGTTCTATCCACAAATTATATTAAAAATTTGACAAACTTTTATTGCCTTGCCAGCTCCAGGATTCTACTCCTATAGACTCACAAAGTAACCATTGAATTGGTCTTCTCCATTCTGTCCTTGGCTCCCAACTGACTATTTTTTACTTAGCAGCTAGCACAATCATCTTAAGTGCTTCCAGAATAACTGAGTCTAAGCATATGTGAACTGGCCTCAAGGTGTTATGATACCAAAGAAAGAGATCTAGGATTATACAGCATGCAATTTCTGGAGGACTCATAGACAGAAGCATGGGTCTCGGCAGCACCAGGAACAAATGGATTCCCTATCATGTGAGTCAGAAGAAGGGTGTGGGTTCAGATAAGATGGATTTCATTCAGATGTGAATGTACCTGGTTTATTTAAAGCTAACTATCAGTGATCCAGAAATATTATTCATACCATATTCCAGGTGAAAAGCTTCCTGTGTATCTTTCATGGTTTGCTTATGAGGTGTGATCAACAAATATGGTGTTTGTTAAAATAAAAAAAGTTATTATAGTGAAAAACACATTGCCATAATTGCCTTACAAAATAACCCCTCTCTTTGAACATAGAAATTACCTTGTCATTCTCGGCACTTTGTGAAGCTATCCTGGAAGTCGTTTATGAGTGTTTTTAGTTGCACTGTTGTTACTGCCTCGATGTTCTGAATTGAGTCAAAATCTTACCTTTCGTGGTCATTTTAATTTGGGGAAAGAACTAGAAAGTGCACAGTGCCAGACCCAGGGAATAAAGAGAATGAGGACACACTGCACTACTTTTATGAGCCTGCCATTCCATTGCACAGCACAGGTCACGTTTACCCTATTTATCTTAATCACACCTTGTAAAGACACTCGGGAAAGAAGGCTTCCAGAAGTGTTTCAGCAAGTGACAAGAATGGAGGGATAAGCATTTGTGATGTATTTTGAGGGGGATTAGTGGCAATATGTCTTTATTGTAATAAATAAAGTATTAAGCATTCACTGCATTTCTCAATCTCCCTTCACATTACAGTTTGCTTGGAAATTACACGGAAAAAACAACTCTGGTTAACTAAGGCAGTTATGGTGACTATAGCTCAAGACGTGCACAGTCATCTCATGCTGAATCCATACAGTAACGTAAGTTATTATCAGCCCAAAACCTTTTCATAGCTTTTCATTTAGGTTAAATGTTATTTCCTTATAATGGGCTAGAAATCCCTACATGCTTTGATCATCTTACTTCTTCTCTGATTTCCTTTCCTTTATCCTTTCTCTGAAACATCCAAACACTTGATACCTTCCTCTACTGTATTAAGAAGGGTTATCCAGCAAAGTAAGATACTTTTTCTCTCATAGTGGAACAAAATACTTGACCCTCAAAATTAAGGAAAGAAAAGTTCATTTAACTCACAGCTGTGGAGGTTTCAGTCCATTATCAGCTGGCTCCAATGCATGGTAGCATGGCACAGGGGCAACGCTTCAAGACAGAAGAAGACAATAAAAGCATCAAGAGCTAAAGGAGGGGAGAGCAGGCCTCTTTTCCTCCCTTATATTGTAGTCAGGCTCCCCTCCCGTGCAGGTGTAGCATTCACAATCTCCATGCTCGCCTCTTGCACAGAATGAGGATGTTTACAAAGTGAGGAACCTGGCTCTATGCTAAGTTCCTTAGTTAAACTTCTATATTTTTCATGTTGACACAATGTATCAACCATTACAATTAGACAGGTAGGTCGATAGATCGAGAAATAGGTAGATTATAGGGAATTATCTCACAATTGTGGAGGCTGAGACATCAAAAACTGTAGTGGCAATGTCTGCTTAAATGCAAAGGCCAAATGGACCCAATAGAACCTAGAAGAACCCATAACCCAGTCCCAAAGATGGGGCAGAATTTTCTCTTGCTCTAGAGGAATGGAAACCCTTTTTTTCTGTTGGGAGCCTTCAATTGATTTAGTGAGACCCACCCATATTCAGTGTACTACTTATTCAGCCTTCCAGTTTAAATGTTTCTCTCATCCAAAAATACCTTCACAGAATCACTTAAAATTATTTTTGACCAAACACCTGGGGACTTCATGGCCCAGTCAATCTGAGACATAAATTAACTCTTACATACAAGAAGTTTGGCACTTTGAATCCTTTTATAGGACACTATTTTCCTAGATATTCATGTAGCTTCCTTTCTTGTTTCAGGTCTTCTCCGAAAGGATATAGTATCAGAGAGGTACACTTCAACCCCTCTATATCACACTAATATTTCTGTCTTCATTTGTTACAGTAATTTATTTTCCTTTAGTACCACTATGTAATATGCCTTATGTATTGACCATTTCTCTTCCCTCCTTTCCTACTGTGGTGGATTGATCACTGGGGGTCAACTTGTAACACCCAGCGGAATAAAATCAGCATGATGGTGGGTGTGGATGGTCCACCTGAGGATTGTTGCCAACATAAACAGGAGAACTGGAAAGGAGGAAGAGAATGTGTTTTCCTGTTGCCATTGGTTTTCCTAGAGGAGCTTGTCAAGCTTATTTCCTGATATGAACTTTGCTGTCCTCATCATCAGAGGAGCTCAGGACCTTGTTGTCGCTGAGAATGGCTGAGGATCACTTTGGGGGAGCCCTGATCCTTACTTTGAGCTTCACTTCCGGTTTCAGTGTAGATCCCTCAAACTACTAGCACAGATCCTTCAGCTTGCTGGCACAGACTTTCTAGCTTCCACCTCTGACCTTGGTCCTTCTCAGCACAGATCCATGAAACAGACTTGCATGAAGCATTGTTGTGGGCTCTAGGCCTCCAGTTGGACTCATGGGGGGCACTGTCATGGGCTCTAGGTCTTCAGCTGGACTCATGCAGGACATTGCCACGGGATCCAGGCCTTCAGTTGGATTCTTTGGGATCTTTAGTGTGTGGCCAGATTTCCTGCACTTTTTATGTTTGACTCTTTGAATGACTTTTACAAAGTAAGTTTATAAATTATGTATCCCGTGTTACATTATTTTCCTTGTAAATACTGACTTTAACACCTACTTTCATGGAAACTACACAAAGGCAGAAACTTTTTGTCAACTTAATTGTCTTTGAATCCTAGAAACTGGAACACAGGAGTTTTTCAATGAGTATGTGTTAGATGAACTAATGATTGAATATAGCATAATCATACCATGAAAGTAGTTTCATTAACACTGTGAAAAGAGGAGAAGAAGAACGAAAATTATACATACCTCACAGGAAAGTGCAATAGGAAGAACACAATGTATGGGCACTTCAGCACCATTCTAGTCAATATTGTTACATACGAGGTAAGTCCATAGCAGATTCAACAGGTATCTATGGCACACCTCTATCTGAGTTAGTTTCTCTCTGCTGAGACAAAATACCCGACACCCCATAACTCTATGGTTTGGGAGAAAAGTTTTATTTTGGCTCAGAGTTTGTGCTGGTTCAGGTTGTAATTGGCTGGCTCCAATGCAGAACAGCATGACAGATAGACGTCATTGAGGAGAAGCAGCTCAATAGTATGGAAGCCAGGAAGCAGAGAGAGATCGAGAGAGGAGGAAAAGAGATAGACCCCTAGTGGCCATGTTCCCGTTGATCCATTTCCTCCAATGAGGCTTCACCTCCCAAAATCATATTTAGCTACTTAGTTCACTGATGAGTATCACACCCCATGATCCAATCACTTCACAAAAGCCTCACCTATGAGCACATGAGGCTTTAAGGGCACATCTAGATATAAACCATAACAACCTCAATATACTGGGCAACAAGTGAAGTGCTCATGTGTCTGTACCCAGATACATTTCCCATTGTCTGAATTTACCCAAGTCTTATATGATATATATTCAACAAGTACTTGATGAAAGAAAAATGTTGGGGGGCATTGGCCAGAGGTATGTATGAGATAGATATGCACAGATAAAAGGATTTTCAGGGTCATAAACCCAAAACTTTTCTGGATTAAAAGATGGTCTATAGGGTCACAAGTCCATGTAGGATCAAAATACATTGCCTTAAGGAATATATGCGTTGGCTCTTGTCCTCCCCATACTATGATTTCTTACTTAGATTGGCCCTAAAGTTAATCGTATAGCAGAATATCCCATGCTTTCCGGGACTAGAAACATGTGGGCCAAAAATTAAGAGTCACTCGGTCTTATAAAAGCAATGCACCTTGCTACCTGGCATCTTTGCAGGGTCACTATTTAGTCTACAAAAAGAAAGAAAGTTTCCTTTAAAAAACTTCCTCCTCCTCCTCTCTCAGTTAGCTCTAAAAGCCTCCAATCCCATTAGGGGTTCAGGACAGCTGACCAGAGAAAGGAACCTTTAAAATTATAATACTGTATACCAATTGGACTTGTTTTACAAAAACAGACAAACAGACAAATAAATAAGAAGAATAAGAAAAGAGAGAAAAGGCTAAAAGCAGAAGTCAAACTAGCAAGCTGTACTAAATTGGAAGAAATTTATCCTAAAAAAGGAATCCCCTGTTGGTATTTTCATAAAGGCTCAAACACACATGTAAACTCTAAAGCTTCAAAGAGTATCTCCAATCTGTTCTCTCTCTTTGTGCGTCTCTCTCTGTCTCTTTTTCTCTCTGTCTGTCTCTCTCTCTGAAAAAGTTCAAAAACAGTCATTCAAGTTCTTTGTTGGCTTTCTGTTTGGCAGTGTAGTTGGAGTCAAGCAAGCTTTTTGTCTGTGGCAACACGTTTTACTAAGGATTGGGGATCCACCGTGGGAAAGCTTTTGAACTTGATTGTCTTTCCACCCTTGAGATGGTCAAAATTTAATTCTCCTTCTCTAGTGCAGTTCTAGAGGTGTTGCTTCTAGATTCTAGAACTGATTTTTTGAAATGGTAGATTCGCACTCCTTGTAACTGTTCACTGATCTGTGGGCCATGTTCGTAAGGTCTAAATTTCACCCTCGGTCTCTCAAAAGATAAAACTAAAAGTTATAGTCAAAATGTATCAGCCTTTCCAGCCCTTAGAGGGAACTAAACTTAACTCCTTCCCTTCTCCCTTCGCCTCAAAAATGCTGCACCACTGGGCAGACTGGCTGGATTTTATAGTATGCAAAAGTTCTTTGATAAAACAAAAATTATTCCTGGGGATTGTTATGAGTTTGTTAATAGTTTTAAACAATAATAAGTCTATTTAAATAGGATAAACCATTACCTGAGTCCTTTCTTAAAAACAGACTATTCTCGTGTAAAAGTTTTTTTTCCTTTTGATTCTTATTACATGAAATCTCTGCTAATTGATGAGCTGTAAAATTCTGATTATCTGTTTATACTTACAAACAAAAATATAACTTCAATTTGGCTTCTGAGAATGCACTCTGATTTAAAACAATCATCTTATATGTCTGCTTGTGTATCCGTCTTTTCAATCAGTGTTATAACCAGTTAAAACACTTATGGCTGCTTTATTTGCATACTTTTTTGACAATTTACCTTTTTTTGTTTTTTGGGGGGATTTCCACCAAAAGACCATATATATAGGTTTTCAGTGGAGCTAGATTTATTTAAAATATTACCAAATAAAGACTGACAGGCTTGAGGCTTACGTAAGAATAAAAGCCTTGAAATTTGATAATGTAGAAGTTTATCTATGATTTAAATAAATATGTGTGTTTCTGTATGTTAACTTTTAAGTATACGTTATCCTCCAAAATTTCCACTTAATTTGTCCAATAGATAAATATTCAAGTTATTATTTCAAATGCTTGGAGTTCCTGTAGTTTATGAGTAGAATAGTTTAAATCACTTGGTAAGAGTAAAACAGTCTTTAAAGTTGATAATGTACAAGTTCTTGAGTGACCAAAATAATACCAAAAATCAATTTTATAAATGTAATATCTATCATCTATGTACCATAATTTAAAAGGTTTTTTTTTGGTCAAAGATAATATATATAGCCTTAAAAAGTGTTGTCTGTTATGATGATTGGTACTATACAGCAATTGAACTGATTTTACAAAAACAAGCAAACAAATAGAAAAAGAAAATAAAAATAGAGAAAAGATACAAAAGGCCAAAGATAACAAAAGACAAGCCAGAGAGTTATACTAAATTGAAACAAATTTATCCTCAAATGAAAGTCCCCCAATGGTATTTTCTGTTATATATTTTTGTTATCTGTTATGAGAAGTCACCTAAAGTAATTGCTTTTGGCTATAATTAAAAGATTATGTTTTCTATGTCTAAAATGACATATTTTCCTAAAAATATTGAGGTACTCTTGGTTAAACTTACAAAACTAAATTTAAAAACAAAGTCTCTATATTTTACTGAAATAAATTTCTCATGTTCTCATCCTTTAGCTTTTGGTTACTAAAAAATGAGCTTCAAGAGTTAGTATTTAAATGTTAACCTATAAAATGTTTTCAAAAATCAATTCCTGATAGGTTAAATAACTACTATCTTACTCTATCTTAGTTTTTGAATATATATATATATATATATATATATATCTTCTATAATCTCTCTGTACATATATGTGTGTGTGTGTGTGTATGCATGTATACTCAAAATTTGATGTCTCTTTAAATTTAGTCCTCATTTAAAGCTGATCTGCATCTATTGGCTTTGATTAAAAATCATTTGGTTACTGTATATATGAGATACATTTATATATTGGGTCATACATTTATTTTTGGTCATTAATATGGTTTCTAAGCTTATCAAAGCTGTGAAAATGTCCTTAATTCTTGTCAATATATTTATACATTATAAATTTGTTGAAGTAATCCAAAATTTGTCTTTAAAAAAATAAAATACATAAAAATTTCTACAGATCTGTGATACCAATTATTGGTAACCTCATGGTGTATTAAACACAACATTTGAGTTTCCCAAATATACAAACCTTTAGTAAAAATAAACAAACAAAAACCATCTTATCACACTTTTTACTTCCAGCTAAAGTTGTTTATGGTGATAAATTACTTTAGACTCAACATCTGGCTTTCCCTTACTTGTGCTATGTCGTTTAATATCTTATAAGTAGAGGAAGATAACTGAATAAAATGTTATTCTGTACTAAGACAAACATTCAAATGTGTTTCAGAGATAAAGACAAAACTCAATGTTTCTCGTACTATAATATCATGATTGTTATACTAAAGTGTAATATTTCCCTTGATCTCAAGTTTTCTCCATAGAACTTTATAATTGTTATCTGTTAACACTTGATATGAAATTTGACTTCTAAGTAAACCATGATTTATAAAATCCACTCCTCAGACAGAAGTCTATATTTAAGATTTAAAAGACAATAAAATGTATATGTGGTTGTCACTCAATGTGAGTCTTTGACAAACTTAAATATATTCATGTCTCCGTTGGTACCTACTCTAATTGCATATATGCTTCTTTCCTGACAGATAACTTTTTCTTTTATAAATATTTGAGGACTTGGCAAATATAAAACTCCATGGCCAAACAAATTCCCTTTAACCTGTATTCACCCAGAAAGGCAAAATACCACCACAGAGCTCTTTGTTCTTGATATACCAGTCACTCTCTGGGACAAAGACTCACTAGTAAAATTCAATTGTTAAAACAAAAAGGGGGATTGTGATAGAGAGGCTTTATCCACAAAAATACTTATATAAAACAGTCTTTAAATGTTTAAAATTGTGATTCAGACAGCTTCACAGCAGTGAGAAAACATTTTCTTCTCAGGAAGGATAGACCTTATCTGGTCCACAAGGCCTGAGCCCTGTGGTATTGGTCACTTGGGAGAGGATCAGTTTTATCACCAAGTTGAGAACAACCCCATTCCTGAGCTGCAGGAAATGGCTCTTCCCCTCTGGAGATGAGAAACACAAGAAAAGAGAGAAGATCGGTTACCCTCTACCATGCAATCCTCCAAACCCAGCTGGGGAGATAGAGACTACACAGCACGCTGCATAGGCTGAACAGATGCTGCAGTAAGCTGGCATCCCTTCTACCCCTGAAAACCTCTTTCCAAAAATGGTAGCATAAACCACCTGGAGCCTTAAGATGGGAAGGGTACATGGATTGTTTTTTCATTCTGCTTTTTAAAAAAGTGAGTGGCATGGTATACTTGGCACATATACCTTACTTTTGATATTGCCACCTGGGAGGATGCTGAGCCTGCCCTGTCTTCCAAGGATACCTCTTACACTGGCAGAGCCCAGATGCCCTCTCCTGGCCCTTTAAGGGAGTATTATAGGGATTCGGTCACTGTGGATATGCTCTAGTGGCTGGCACTTTCTACCCCATAAGTGGTATTTTTAGCTAAATTATTCCTCTGTGTATGATTGCCAATGTCTCCTCTGGTGACACTGTATTCCTTTTCAGCCTCAGTGGTGTAAATATCATATTTTCATTGGGCCTAACCATACTAAAAGGACCTGTCAAGTTTTCCTTGATATTTCTGGAGTCCTAGGCCTCTCTGTGTCTGGCAGTCACCTTCTAAAACCCAATATTCCTGCGTGTCCACGTCTGTATGTACCTATAGGAGTGGTGATTTAGGTGAACTTCATATAGTCCACCAGTCTCACTGTTACTTGTCTTGCTTATAACCTAACCCTAAAAAATTGTGGGACCCCATAATTTGATAGTGTTCTAGTCCAATTCAACTTAAAATGATAGTTTACACTTTAATTTCAGTGGCAGCCCTCCCTTATGGAATCCTGGGTTTGCTGGACTTTTATTACATCTGTCCTCTGAGACTTATTTAAATCCCCTTTTAAAAGCCTTAGGAGTTTCAGCTATGTCTTTCTTCACAATGTCATAAACAACAGCTATCAACATGTAAATAAGCTCACATGGATGGCTAATGATACCTCTGATCATGTCATGATCTGTATTTTCCACTCATATACTTTGGTCCTCTCTAAGGGGGAACTTATTTTCGCCATTTACAATTCATCTGCTCCTCAGCGCTGACCTTTTAAGGCTCTCAATATTACTTTGACTCACTCCAAGTGTCACTAATAATAGTTGTTCTCAGTTAAATATTACCCTTATTATGGTGGCTAGACAAAGGGCTAAAACCTAACTCCTCACCAGTTTTACACATGATTGGATGGGTAACTCTGCTCTTAAACTACTTCAGCACTTGAGGATCTCAGACAAAAATGAGAGTTTCAATCACTGCCATTTTAGCAATGATGGCACTGGAAGGTACCGCAGCCGTGACACCCATCACCCTGACTCATGCCATCCAAATTGCCCCAACCATGTATGATTATGTTCAAAATGTTACTTCTGAACTTTTAACTCAAATGGGTTCTGATAAGGAAATTTTCAAAGACTGAACACTCAAAGCTGTAATAAGATTGCTTGGTGAACACAGACAAGCTCTTTAGACACATAGTAGGCCCATCTGTGATGCTGGTTACTGTTCTGTGTCCAATCCATTTAGTCCAATTCCATTTAATCGTTCTAAATCTTTGGGCAAAGCACAGCACCATATGCTCCTGGTGCTTTTCCTGCTGATCTCAATGGAGAGATTTCTACTCCCCAAGGCTGACTATAAGCCCAATTGCAGAAGCTTCAACTGGAAGCTCATAATATTACTTTAGATCATCTTAATGATATGACCTATTGCTGAATCCCAAAATTGAGTTTTCAGGCTTCAGTCTACACTTATGGGTCTTGATTGCTATGAAATAATTTTCCTTTTGCTCTCTCTTGTAGTCCTAAGAGGCCCCATAAACTATTTCACTGGATGCCATATGCTTGACTATGATGACCTTTCTCCATCAGGCCCAATATCCCTGCTCCTTTCATCCTATCCTTATGACCAAAATCCATGTACAAAATAAAACAAGGTGATATATGGGAGTGTTGGCTAGAGGTATATACAAGATGGATATGCAGAGATAAATGACTTTTGGGGCCACAAGGCCAAAATTCCCAGAATGCTTCATTAAGAATTAAAAGACAACTACAGGGCCACAAGTCCATGTAGAATCACACACATTACCGTAAGGAATATATTTTTGTCCTCTGTCCTCCCCATACTCTGATTTATTACTTAGAATGGTCCTGAAGTCAGTCCTGTAACAGACCACCCTGTTCTCCCCTGTCCTTTTCCTGTCCCCTACATGAAGTCCTGCGCAGGTGTCTCTCTTTTCCCCTCTATGCTTGCTTCCTGCTTCTAGCAATAAAAAGCCAGTAAGAAGCTTCGGTTGAGGGCTGTTTCTTCCTGAGGCTTTCTCACGTTGAGAGCTCTCAGTTAAGGTGGCCGTTCTGGGCCTTCTTGGAGTTTATTTTGCATGTTGACTCTGATTTTTCTCTCATCTTTTGCCACACTGGGGTCATAAACTGCAACCAAAAAGTTGACTTTTTTTCAAGGCAGGAAACAGAAAAATAAAATGAGATCATGGTGATATTTTTTGTTATAATTCATGAAATTGGGATGATTGGGATGATTAGTAGCAATATTGATTGAGTCATTGTGTTTTAGGAAATAAAAGATCAAAATTTTTGCCATCACTAGATCCTATATCCCCTATGATGTCTATAGTTTACTTTAAAGCACTTTTTCAGACCATGGATTATTATTTGTATGTTTATATATTATGATATATTCAGTTGCTCTGTTAAAAATTTATATTTTAGGATGGTTGGCTAGTATTGTAGGTTTGGCTGCTCTGAGTGTTTCAGTTAACTTTATTTTTGTTCAATGCCAGAGTTTTACTAAGTAATCTGATGAGTGATAACAGCACCTTTCACTGTGGAAGTTTATGGAATATTCAGTAGCAACATAGCCTAGGAAACAGACTTTCATTCATGAAATCAGAGAATTCAGGATAAGAGATGGGCTGAAATATTTTAAAAATAACATTCTTGCAACAAGTGGTGTGAGAATCTAGGATACTCTTTGGCTATATAATTAGCCTGAAAGTAGTTCAGATTTCAAGAAATCACAAGAGTGAAGAAGTACAATTACATATAATGACTATTTTAGTCTAGAAGATAATGTGCTACTTGTTCATTTTGATGGAGAAAATTGTGTAAATTCCTTCAATGTATTGGCATGAAAATCTATTGTTTCCTCCAAATATCCCTGTTAAGATAAAAGTACTAATTTATATTTTTGGAAGGTTTTAAGAATGTTAACAAAGGCTTATTGAAAAATTATGTACCAGACATTTTAAAAGAAAGTTGTTACTATGTTTTAAGGCAGGATTCAAAAAACAACAGCCTACTAGTCAAATCTGGACCAAGTCCCATTAAAAAAAAGGAAAAGATTGGAATCCAGCCATGCTTTTCCATTTGTGTCTTGTATATGGCTGTTCTCATTCTAGCACGGCTGAGTTGACAGAGACCACATTCCCCACAAACAAAATATTTTCTATTTGTTCTTTATCAAAGGCTCTTTTCTGACCCCTTGTCTAGGGGATGTTCTGTGCTAGGAGCTATAGGACAGAAACATATTAATATGGTTAGGGTCATAGGAGGAGAGATGTTGCGGTGACCAGCAAAGCCATGTGGGGCCAAAGAGGTAAGATAAAGATTATGGGCAAAGCAGTCAGATTTGAGGGAAAGAAAATCATTGACAATAACGGACCCATTTGGGTGGAAACCGACGGCTACAAACCAATGACTGTAACATTGCAAATAAGCTTTGCTTGGTGGATTGGAGTCAGTTGGGACAGACTGCTTATAAATCACATGGAAGTCCTTGACAGAAGGAGGCCTGAAAAGCAGCAAGAATAATACTATAGCTGGAGAGAAATGTTTAGCAAAAGAGAAAAACAGAAGTGCCTCATTTTTCTTATGCTTGAGAAGAAAAACAGGTTGTTAGGAGAACAGTGATCAGCAACAGCGACTTACTGGTCACCCCAGCCTCTTGCTTTGTGGACAGAGCTTGCTATGGCTTCCTCCATCTAAATCTCAAAGCAAGCAGGCGTATTTGTATCAGGCTGTAGTGGAGACAGACCAGGAAACAGGAGATGGAGCACAGGGCCTTCACACGGAGCCACAGCTCTGGCCACGTATTGTCTGTTTTGTGATAGTCTTGGTAAATTCTTCGGGTTGGGTGCAAACTTGCAATCCTCTTGCCTCAGCCTCCCAGAATGCTGGGATGACAGGCATCCATCAATATGCCTGGCTCTTGTTAGAGGATTTTCTATTGGGCAAATGTTTGTGTTTGAGGATTTTTGTTAGAGGATTTTCTATTGGGCACAGCCATCTTACTTATAGGCAAGTAGTACTTAGAAGATTTTGATAAAAGAAGCAATGAACATCCCTCAAACAGTAGGGAGAGGAACAGTGGCCCTCTCCCAGGCCACTGCACACGGAGGGAGAGGAACAGGCACTAGCACCCACCTGTATCCCATTAAGCCTGGTACAATGGCACAACAGCCCGAGTTCCAAATGCCTTTCTCTTCTTAGGGCAAAGGCATAAAAAGTGGAAAATACATCGCTTCCCCTCAACCCTCATTCCCAACAGCTGTCCCCAATTATTAACAGGAACGAACAAGTAAATTCCACAACTCCTGTATCCCTCAGGTGGACTAACTCTGAGATAGGTGTCCACGTTCTCCTCCCAGAGTTCCTATCAACCACAGGGACGAGCAGCTCCAGCCCAGGGCCCTTTTCTGCCTTACCTCCCTACTCTTCCACCAGTTCTGTGGTCACCTCAGTCACTATCTCCAGGTCCCCTTCCAGGCGAGCCACAATCAAGGTGAGGGGCAGCACAAAACAGGGCATCAGCATGAGCCTGCTCTGGACTACGCTCAAGGAAAAATACTGAGGCAATATTGAGGGGGAAAAAAGGTTTGAAAAGCAAGATCAAGTCCTAAAGCCAAGTAATTAGGATTTCAAACAGCAAGACAGCGTGAGGGTGCGTGGGATGGTGCAGCTGAGCAGAATGGGCTAATGGTTCAAGATAAAGATCAATAACGACAAATCAGTTCACTGAGCAACCACCGCTGTGCATCCCCAAATTAAGAGGATTTCGATGGCTAGCAGGATCAGAAAAAGTGTTGAAAATGCTTTCACCACCACCCCCACCCTCTCTTTTTAAAAAAATATTTGAGTGGGAGAAGTACAATTGGACAACTGTTAGCAATTTGTGAATTTATAAATCTAGGTGAAAGATATATACTAGCTGCTCTGAATTTTCTGTAGATTTCAAATGATTTCTAATTAAAAATTGTGAGAAATATTCAGCAAAAGTAGAAATAATAAAGATAAAAGTTATTTTTGTGTTATGGGTTGTATCTAGATGTCTTCCCAAAGTTTCAATGTGGTCATAGGTGGAGCTTTTGGGTGGTGACTGGATCATAGGCATGTGATGCTGGATTAAGGTGTAGTAATGTGGATTAAGGGTGTGTGTTGACTAAATTGGTTTAGTATAGCTCTGGGTGTGGATAATGGAAGCCCTACCCTGGGGTGGTGGCATCAATCAGCAGGTTTGTAGGTGTTATGGTTAATACATTGTCAATTTGAGAAGTTTAGAAGTTTAACTGACTCAGCAGGGAGCCAGGGTTCTCAATTTTGTAAATATCCTCAGCCTTTGCAAAGATTTTGTGAATGCTACATCTGCCTTGATGAGAGTGTGGGTGGGGGCGGCCTGTGTATAATATGAGGGAGGAGAAGAAGCATGTTTTCTCGTTTTGCTGTGGCTGCTGCCTTGAAGTGTTGCTCCAGTGCTCTGCCACCCTGCCTTGGAGCCAACTGATTATGGACTGAAACCTCCACAAACTGTGAGATAAATAAACCTTTCCTTCCTTCATTTTGGGTGTTGAGTGTTTTGTCCCAGCAATGAGAGAATCATAACCAGGACATCAGGCTAGGTAGAATAAAAGCGAAGGAAGAGGTGCTGCTGGTTGGCTACTTTCTGCCTGCCCTGCCACGAGTTGTTTCTCGTCTGTGATGTCCCTCTGCCATGCCACCCTGATATTGGAGCCAGGCTGATATGAAATGAAACCTCTACAAACTGTGAGCTGAAATAAACCTTCCTTCCTATATGTGTGGATATTGGTTATTTTGTCTCAGAAATGAGAAAAATAAGTAAGACATTTTGCATATGCAATTTTAATTCTACATGTTTTTTATAAACGTCTTTGAAAATTGAAACTTCCAACCCCAGTGTTCATTTTTCCCTATAATGGATATACCCCTAAGAAATCTGTATGAGTCAGGCTTCTCCAAAGACATAGAATTAATGGAACATATCTACATTTATGTCTATGCATATGTACTCACACATGTACGTACATATGTAGAGGTGGGAGAGAAAGACAGAAAAGACATATGGAAATCTATCTATGAGGTACAATCCAGAAATGCAGTACATTTTTAAATTTTAAAATAATTCTTATAATAAAAGACATTTCCATTAATCTCCCTCAAAATACTCTCCTTTGCTTCAGACCCACCCCATGGTTCTTGCCACTTTCTGAAGCAGTTGTGCAAGTCCCCTTTCCTGAGTATCTTTAGTTGTGCTCTTCTGACTCCCTCAATGTCCTGAAATGACTCAAAATATTTACTTTTCATAGTTATTTTGACTTTGGGAAAGAGCCAGAAGTTACACAGTGTGGTATCCATAAATTCAGTGTATGAGGACACAGTTTTACAAGCCTGCCTTTGTGCTAAGTGTCATTCATAAGTCCATATTTTTTGTCACACCTTTTACTAACACTAAAAAAATGGGTGTCTAAGAACAATGGGATACATGATGATATTTTGCCTGACAATCAAAAGCCAAGAAACATGGACCAATATTTCTTTCCAAAGCACCCTTCTCTACAACAAATTTTAGATCCAAGTTCGTGAAGTGTTATAACTAATTAGCTTTCTTTTTGAAGATTCTTCAGTCTTCATTTTTTGTAGTTTCCTGACCCTTTCCTATCACAGCAGAGATTGCACATTTTTTCAATAATTTATATTTGAAAAAGCAGTTTAAATTCTTTCAATTAGAATCTGCCCTCATATCTTTACCTTTGTAGTCTAACTTTGTAGGGGTCTGAACGTAATACATTTGCTGGTGTAGGCTTTGAGCACTTTAGAGCAGGAAGGCACAGATATGAAGTAATTTAACTGGAATCAGTGGGGCTTATGATAGAGGAAATAGCCTTTCAAGCTGGAATGCTGCATAGCGTCACTTGTGTTTTACAACTATCTCTCATTTTAAAGTCATCATTCCCCTGCTGTATTTAAAGCTAAATACACTGAGGTATAATTTATGTCCAATAAAATTCACCCATCTGAAATGTACGGTTTGAAACATTTTGATAAATCTCTAGTGTCTTCAAACCATCACCAAAATCAGGGCCCCAAACATTTCCATCTCTACACTAAAGATCTCCCTTGAGTCATAGTCCCTTGTAGATACTACCTTCCCTCTGATCCCAGCCCCTAGGAACCACTGATTTATTTTTTCTCTTTATAGTTTTTAAAAATAATTTTTAAAATTTTAGTATGTTAGTATATGTGTGTAGTATATAATGTTTACACTCCCTGTGGGAAGTTGGAACATGTACACAACACATCCCAATTCCTGCCTTTCATTCCTTATTCTTTACCCTCTCCCTCCATCTCTGGATCTCTTCCCCCTTGAGAGCTGCCTATCTCACTGCTTCCTATTAGCTTTTAGTTTGCTCTTAATTTTTATTCTGAGTTTCTATATAAGAGAAGCCATGTGATATTTTACCTTGTGTGTTCAATTTACTTCATTATCATGTTAATGCAGTGACGCAGTGCAGATGTTTGCATATAGATTCTTACTTTTAGCATAGTTAAGATTCACTCTGTTTTTGCACATATACGTGGTTCATACCTTTGTTTCAACGAATGATATCCATTCCCCAGTTAATGGATAGTTGAGTTACTTCCAGATTTGAAAAAGCTCCTAGAAGCATCCACACACAAGTCTTTGAATGAATATATGGTTTTTCTCTTGAATAAAACTCTAAGAACCAAGTGGCTGGAAAACTGTAAGTGCATATTTAATTTTATGAGAAAATGACAAACTATTTTTCAGTAAGATTATAGAATTTTGCATTCTCACCATCTATTAATAGTGGTGAGAATGCAAAGTGCAAAGTGCACTGCAGTCTTATCAAACTCAGCAATATCAGTTGTTTAGTCTTTCAGATGACTTGTAGCGATGTATCATTATAATTTTATTTTGTATTTTCCAATGTTTTATAATTTTGACCATGATCACATGTCTTTATTTGCTATCAATTTATACAAAGCAGTATGCTGAAGTTTTCCCTGAGATTCTCTTGAAATTATAGATTGTTTAGGAAAAGAATTTATATCCAAGTAATAGGGAGACTATTAAACAGTGAACATAGTATATTATTGCAATTTTTAATATATATTTTATGTTTTCTCCCCAATGTTTTATTGTTTTAAGTGTAGACACCATGAATATATTTTGTTACATTTATTCTTTATTTTATAGTTTGGATACTATTTAAATGAAATTTTCCTTTAAAAATCTCAATTTTTGACTGCTGTTGTTACAGAGAAATAATATAATAGAGATTTAATGTTAGAGAATAAGATGCTTTTGTAGAATCCTTAATGATTTGTATGTACATAATGATTTCATTTGCAAATAAAATTTTACTTCTATATATGTACTTTTAAAAACTTGACTTACTGTATATGTGGTATCTGAAGCAAAATGTTGAATAGATATGAGGAGAGCAGGTATTTGCCTTGTTACATGTCTTTTTCTACAAAAAAATCTAGTTAGCAATAGATATTTATAAGTATTCTGTATTAAAGTAAATAAATGTCTTCTATTTAGTTAATATTTCTAGTTTTCATAAATAGATTTGGATTTATTTTGCACATATTCAGAACTTTTAAGTAGATTATATGATAGGTTATATTGATTTATTTTTAATGTTCAGATATGTTTGTATTCTTTGACTAAATTCAAATTCATGATAATTTGTTGTCATTTTTATCCACTGCTGAACTCAACTTGCTAATATTGGCTAAAAATTTTTTTCATGAAATCATCAAGAAAATTATACATCATGACCAAGAGGGATTCATCCCAGGAATGCAAGGATGATTCACCATTTGCAAATCAATAAATATAAACACTACACCGACAGATCTAAAAACAAAAATCACATGATCATCTCAATAGATGAAGAAAAAGCTTTTGATAAAATCCAGCACTCATTCATAATAAAAAGGCTACAGAAAATCAAAATAGATGGTTTCTACCTCAAGCTAATAAATGAAAAACCAACAGCCAACATGGACAAAATACTGAAAGTTTTCAATCTAAAATCAAGAACAAGACAAGGATGTTACTATCAACATACCTATTCAATATAGTTCTAGAAACATTGTCCAGAGCAATTAGACAAGAGACTGAAATAAAAGGAAAAAGGATAAAAAAGAACAAGTTAAGTTATCATTATTGGTAGATTACATGATACTTTACATAGAAGACCTCCAAAACACCGTCAAAGCACTACTATCATTAATAAGTACATTCTTCAGTGTAGCATGATACAAAGTCAACACTCAAACATTAATAGCAGTCCTGTATAGAAATAACAAACTCACCATAGAGAAGTTAGTGAAACAACAACTTTCACAACAGCATTCAAAAAAGGAAATATTAGGAATCAATCTAACAAAGGATGTAAAAGATCTATATATTGAAAATTACAGTACTCTTAAAAAGGATATTGAACCAGATATCAGAAAATGGAACCATATCCCTTGCTCATGGAAAGGAAGAACCAACATTGTGAAGAAGGCCGTACTCCCAAAAGTGTTATACAGAGAGAGTTATGCAGTCCCATCAAAATACTGTTAACATACTTCATAGATCTAGAGAAAACATTCCTAAAATTCATTTGAAAGCAGAAGAGACCTACAATAGCAAAGGCAGTCCTGGGCAACAAAGGAAGATAGGAGGCATCACAATCCCTGACTTGAAATTATAGTACAAGCTACTGTGATTCAAATGAGTGTAACACTGGCAAAAACACAGACCTGAGCATCAGTGAAACAGATTGGAAGATACAGACACAACTAAAAACACACTCAACCACCTTATCTTCGAAGAAGGGGCCAAACATGTTCACTGTAAGAAAGGTAGCTTATTTAATAAGTGGCGCTGGAAAAACTGGCTTTCCACATTCTGAAGACCAAAACTAGACTCATGCCTATCACCATGTGCTAAACTAAAGTCAAACTAAATCAGTATCTAAATATTAAAACAGAAAGACTAAATACACTAGAAGACAAAGTAGGTTGAAGACATAAAAGTAGGCAAAGAAATGCAAAATGCAAATAGGCAATATTTCAACAAATCAAAAACTGGGATCTCATCTTATTAAAAAGATTTTACACATCAAAAGAAATCATCAACAGTGTGAAAAGAAAATTCATAGAATGGGAAATATTTTAGCCAATTTTCCCTCAGTTAAAGGAATTCTATCTAGAACATACAAAGAATCGGAAAAAAATCAGGCCCTCAAAATTGAAAGACCCAATCCAAAAATGGACATCTAATGAAGAAATACAAATGGCAAATTAAGTATATGAAGAAATGTTCAACATCATTGGTTATTTGAGAATTCCAAATTAAAACAACATTGAGATTTCATCTCACTCCAGAAAGAATGGCCAAGATCAAGAAATCAACAAATAAAGAACAAATCAATAAATAAATAACAAATGCTGACAGGGCTGTGGGGAAAAAAGAAACGCTTCTTCACTGTTGGTTGGAGCATAGACTGGAACAACCACTGTGGAAATCAGTGTGGAGATTCCTCAAAAAACGAGGATTGGAAGTCCCATTTGATCTAGCTATTCTCCTTCTAGGTATTTTCCCAGAAGAATTAGAAACTTCATACTACAATAATATATGTGTACCCATGTTTATAGCAGCACAATTTGTAATACCTAAATCTTGGAAACAACCCAAATGCCCATTAACTGTGGAATGAATAAAAAAGATGTGGTATTTTTATACAGTAGAGTACTACTCAGCTATAAAGAAGGGTGAACGTGAGGCTTTTATAGGTAACTGGGTGCAATTTGGGACCATACTCATGAGATAAATTAGTCTTGCCTGTGTAAATGTAGTTTCTCCTTAGTGTTAAAAAACTGAAAGAATAAATAAGATCCAAAATATACAATAGATACTATGAACGTGAAATAGAAAGAAACCGCTCAAAAGGAAAGAACAACTGGGATACAGGAAAGGAGAAAAGAAGGAAAGGAAAAGATAGGTAGATGATGGGTAGACAGACAGACAGACAGATAGATAAGGTATAGATAAAGATATAAAGATATCTAGATATACCCAATAGATAGCTATACTACTAACCTCTGTTAGTTCATCAAAAAGAAGGGTTTGTGCTTTCATTGTTTGATTGTTTGATCACTTTCTTCCTATCTATACCTTGTAATCTGAACAACTACTTTGAAGATAACAATATGCTATACAGCAACCATTGTTAATCTCCTATTATTTTGTTTTGAAATTCTGTATCATCCTTTTCATTCTTTTTTCATTTTCAAATTTAAGAAAATAGAATTTTTGTATGTAAATTTGGGAGAGATATTAGTCTATTAGTTCTGGTAATATCTTTGTCAAGTTATTTTATTAGCATGATGATGGATTTAAAAATCATTTGGAAAGCATTTCATCTTCCTCACTTGTCTGAAAAATATATAGAATTAATATTATTTCTTCATAATTTTTTATGGAAATCACCAGCATGGTTGCCTCTGCCTGAGTTTTTATCTATCATCTATTTATTTATCTATCTGTCTGTCTGTCTGTCTATCTATCCATCCATCCATCTACATATCTCTGTTTTGTGGAAAGGTTTTAGGTTTTTTCGTAGATATAGTTATTCACATTATCTATTTCTTCTTGAATCAACTTTGGCAATTTGTTTCTTAAATAATTCATATTTCAGTTAAGTGAAATGAATTGGCAAAACATTGTTCATAGTTTCCCATTCACATCTTATTTATCACTTGTAGTACCCATAGTGATGTTTCTCCTTTCACTTATGATGTTAGTAATAATTTGTGTCTTCTCTTTTTGATCAGTCTATATAGAAATCCAACATTTTTCTTCATGTCATCAAAAAACCAGATTTTGATTTCGTTAATTCTTTATCACACCGACAAAATTTGATAAGTCTTATCATTAAGATAGTAATTATACTGTTAGACACAATCAAGGGATTAAAATAAGTATAGTAGGGAGACAGGTGAAGCTGATACATCTACTTAATTGGATGATTATTTGGGAAAGAGATTGGAGGTTAGGGTACCTCTCACATCTCTGTGTCATCAGCTGAGTGCATCGTAATGTTATCTGGTGGTGAGGGGAACCCGAGTAGGAACACACTTGCAGGAGAAAGTGACCACACTGAAAATATTGATATTGAAATATATCTCTGAAAATATTGATATTGAAATATGTGCAAGAAATCTAGAGATGATGGAGATGGTGATCATGGGTGAATCTGAGATGTTTTGAAGAGAGAGGGCCATCTCCCTGAACTATATCCCAGTCCTGTTTATTTATTTATTTCATAAGACAGTCTCTCTGAATTGCTCAGGTTGGGCTCAAACTTGTGGTCTTCCTGCCTCAGGCTTCCAGAGTGCTGGAACTAAAGGCTTGAGTCATCAGTCTTGGCTCCTAAAAGTGCTATTTTAAAACACATTATGTTAGTTTGCTTTTGGTTACTGTAAGAAAATGCCAGAAACAAGTTAATTTATAAACAAAAGAAGGGCCACTCAGCAACTTAAGGAGACTCTGTCTCAAAATCAATGTTTTAAAATGGGCTGAGGACATAGTTCAGTGGGAAGATCCTGGTTCAATCCCCAGTTCTACACACTCACAGACATACAGACACACACACACATGCACAGATGCACGCATGCACGCACACTCACACAAAGATACCACTATTATATAGACAAATACTTAAAATCTATGGTTTTTGTTGGCTAGCATCGGGGCTTAGTAGTCAGAGTCCTTTCTTTTTTGTGGTTGTTTGCTTTCAAACAGGAAATGTTTCATGTCCTCTCCTGGGTCCTCCAACAGGAGCACCCTAACACCCCCAGATTCCTCTGCAGACTGAGCCACCACTTGAGCATCTTTCTTTTAAACACACTGCCAGACCCATAAGAGATTTGTCAGCACTATTCCTGGGGGTTAAAGGTCATTTTTTTCTTAGATAAGAGGTCACAGGAACAAAGTAGAACATATTTGTTTCTCTTGAAACTAAGGACAAAAGGGTCAGAGAAAATGCTTTTGCAGCTGGGTTTAGCCATTCTATTTTGTTCTAAGAAAGTTGTTTTAAGCCTGCCTCAGCTTCAGCCAAATCCCTGTTTAGATATCAGAGTCCTAGCTCCCTTATCCAGCTACTCCCCGGCTGCATTAGCCTCCCCTCTGCCAGTGTCTTTTGGTTGGGAAATGAATCACTCTGACTCAGGCCATTTTGACAGAGAGCTTAAAGGTGCTCAGCCAGCAGAGTCAGACGAGATGTGCAAGGAGCCCTGGTCTGCCACGCAGCACTCAGCCCTGTGCGGCTGAGCTGCTAATTGGGTTCTTGCTCTTCACGAGCCTCCAAATAGCTGTTCAAGGCCCAGAGTTGGTGGTGGAATTTTTTCTTTTTTTTTGTTTTTCATCTGGCTAATAAGATTTTCCCAACTCACCAAAGCCAGAGGGGTTTGGGAATGAAGCCTTCTTTGTTAAGCAAAGTGACTTCTATGGGACTTTCTGCCTTTGAATTTAGGGAAAGTGACCCAATTACATTGTGAAATGATTGTGAATATTGAGGGATCACAGAGGAAATGCAGCATCTGACCCTGATGGGCATGGACCAGGGGATACTGGTTTAGTGCAAATCCCTTCTTTGAAAGATCTGGAGTCTGGGACTTTGTTCATAAGAATTTAGAGAAACATCACACAAAGGCTGCAGGAGACTCTCCAAAGAATTTAAGAATTTGAAATGTGTTTGTTTTCCAGCATTTATACTATGAATTCATTTTTTTAAATAAACTCAGGAAGAAGCCAACATTGACAGATGGGTAAAATTCAGTGAACTTTTCTTAAAATCTGGGGTGGAGTATTCCATCAGAGATTAGCAGAGGCTTCTAAGCCATGATAGGAGTCTTAGGTTATTGATTTCATATAGATATATAGATATAGATATTAAATTTACATTAACTTCAATTCCCTGCAAATATATCCATATGTAACACTACTTTACACCACATTAAATACAGATAACAAGTATAGGAAATTCTTCATTCTTTGTGTTATAGAAAGACCTGTCAAAGCTTGGCAGCAGGAAGGACTAACCCTAAGTGATAACCTGCATCACTCCTAAAATACTTCCAATGGGCTTTGAGTTTTGATGAAGAGTGTGTCTGATTTCTTAAACACATAGGACCCTGAGTGTGGAGCTGTAGAGAGAGGAGCATGTGCCCACTGTGGGGACGGTGGCTGCTTTATCTCCAGTACTTTTCCTGCAGTTTTCTCATTTTTCGAAAGTAGCTGACTTATGTGTATTTACCAACATAAGAACACAGTGGTAGCTAATTTTTAAAATGTAAAACATGTGTTGGCAAATGAGTCTCTAACAACTGTTTTAGAGGATGAATAGATACGAGGCCAATTACACATGCAAATCTCTGCAAATAAAAATTTCAGGTGCCACTAAATGACATCGCTTATAGAAATGCTGGGGCCACGTGACTGTTGGAGCTCAGGGCTGCATATTTCTAGGGCATTTGGCTCACACAGTGAAGGTGCAGAACAAAAAGGGTCACATCCACCCCGACCCCAGGAATTAGTTAAGATGCAATCAATGAAACACCGTTCAGTCATAAAAAAGGCTAAAATGTTGGCATTTGTGAAAACATAGACAAACCTGGAGGACATTACTATACACAAAATGAGCCATCATGAAAGGACAAGTACTGCATGACTTGAGTTGCATTTGGAACCTGGGATCTAAAGACATTGATTTGCTCCAAGTAGAGAAGCATGATGGTCACACAAGGCTGGGAAGGTGGTGGATAGCGAGGGATGAGGAGAGGTTAGTCTAGGGCCAAGTTATGTTTAAATAGGAGAAATAGTTCCACTGTACCAGGGGTAAACAGAGTTAACAGTAATGTGTTATATATTCAAAATGTTAGGAAACAGGATTCTGAATGTTCCAACCGCAGATAAGTAGTAAGTGTTTGAAATGATGAATATGCTCATTACCCTGACCTGACCATGATGCAATATCTATATCTATATATATATATCAAAACCTCACAGTGTACCCCCAAAATGTGTACAAATATTATATGTCAATAAGAAATAAAATAAAAATGTTTTAACAAATGTGATTTACCAAGTCTCACTCCAGAGGTAGAGCTGTGTGTTAACAAGAACTCCCACGCTTCTGATGTTGCTAAAGATCGATAATCATTGTTTTAAGACATTTCATGTTTCACTCCAAGATCTGGGTTTTTTTTTGATGTTTTAAGGAGGGCAAGCATTTGCTTTCGTTTCATTTGACATATCAGTACTGCAAACCCAAGCTTCCACAGATAGCGACGGAGCAAGGAGCACCTTGGGGCCCTTTAATCTGCTGTTTCCAGGATCCTGCCTTTTAAGGCCCAGCACCACCTTGACTCCAGGTGGCATAGTAGAGTAGTTGCCCAATCACTTTCAAATTTTCCTTTTCTGGAAAAGAACCAAAACACTAGGGCAAAATAATCTTTTATTTCAGAGGAGGTGTTCACTAGAAATAAGATCTTATGATTTGTCAATTTAACAAAGACTTAAAGGATAATATAGTGTTCAATAAAAATGTAATTTAACACATAAAGAAATGAGCACCAACCTCTGTTCACAGCACAACACTGGAACTCTAATAGTTCAAATAAGAAGATGAGCTAAAGAGCCAACTAGACCTAAATATTCTCACCTTCAGTTGTCTGTTAGAAGCACGGATATGGCTTCATTGGGTAAAGTCTTGGGAAATGGCCTAAGATGAGCTAAGTTTTCCACAATTCTTGCTGTTGCTCTTCACATGTCCTCATTTAGGGAAAGCTTGATACCTGGTATTTTGAACTCTTTCTTGGAAACCAGGCTTCTAGGGAAGAACACCTAAACAAGAGCCAACAATCTGTTTCAAGACGGGGCTTCATCACTTCGTTGATGGTTATTTTTTAGTATGCCAGCCCTTAAAAAACTATTTTCAAATAAATGGATCAGTGTTGACTCATCATCAGATAATTCTTTCATGAACCACTTGGAGGATCATCATAGTTGGAGGAAGAAAAAGCTAAAGTTATTCTCAGCTTTTGATTAGCTTCTTTATGAACTCTTCTTCTTCTAACTAGAATTGAAAATCTTTTATTTGGTGGGGTACTGGGGTTGAATCCAAACACACTCTACTACTAAGCTATATATCCAGTCCTTTTAATTTTTATTTTGAGACATGGTCTCACTAATTTGTCCATGCTGGGCATGACAAACTTGAGACGTTCATGACCTAGTCTCTCAGAGTTGTCTGAGTTCTGGGATTACAGGTGTGGGTCACTGGGTCAGATTTAGAATTGGTAACTTTTTAAAGGTAAACATATCTCCACTTTGGAAAGTGGAAACACAGGGAAGAAGGAGACGGTTGAAAACTGGCAGATATTCTTCAGCTGAAATAATGTATGTTTCATCTCAGAGGCAAATTCCAATTCTTCTCCCAGGAATCATGCATTAAAGAATCAGTGTTAGGCAGAGCACACCATAACCACAGGAGGTGCCAAATGAGTAAACCTAGGATAAGACCTGAGAAACTTTTTTTTCTTAAATCTTCTCACTGATTCTAGTGCCTAGTCAAAGATTAATATCATGACTGTGTGGAGGAAGCTGCAATCAGTTAGTAATGTCTGCCTAGATCATCAGAGACAGAGCAGATACGGAGCTTCTCATTTCTATTACTTTGCTTTATAGCCTGCTCATTTCCTCTAAGACATAACAATGTAAGCCTTTATTGTTCCTTATCTAACAGAAAGGATATGTTAGGGGGGAGAGAGAAACCACGTGTAATAAAAATATACTGACAAGGAAGCAAGGACCGTAGAAACCAGGGTTCTTGAGATTAAAATGAATGTAATTACTAGGTGTCACAGAAATAGACTGATATGGCTTGTGTCTAGCTGTCCCCCCAAAGCCTCATGTGCTCATAGGTGGAATTTTTTGAAGATGGTTTGATGTAGGGTATGTGAATATGGATGGTATCTCTGTGATAACTGGGTTAGTCCACTGATTGGTTTAGCATAATTCTGGGTGTAGATGATGAGAAGGCCCACCTCGGTGTAAGCGGCACCAACCAATAGGTTTGTAGCCTAAACAGAATAAAAAAGGAAAGGAGGTTCACTGCTTCCTGTCTCCTGCCTGCCTTATCATAGACTATTTTTTCTCTGTGATATCTCTCTGTCACATTGCTCAACCTTGGAACCAGCTGACTATGAACTGAAACCTCTATAAACTATTTGTACTGCTAAATGAGCACAAAACACTTATAAGATGACATAAAATAAACTTTTTTTCCTTTAACTTGTGGGTATTTTGTCCCAGTAATGAGAAAATAACTAAGACATAGACTAATAAAAACAAATACATAAAAAAATAGAACTTATATGTTTTTTAAACTAAAGCAACTGAGCCACCCAAAATCATCTCATAGATCTAAAGTTTCCCCTTTCCAATCTAAAGGTTCAGTAAACTTGGTAAAATCTAATTATTGGAAATAAAATACCTTAAAGTAAACTTAAAAGGTCAAAGCAAGATGACATAAAATCAAAGAGAAGCCTGTCTAAAACAAAATTTGGTATTGATAAACATAAATTTATATGCTCTCTAGAAAGTGATACTAATATTTTTTCCATTATGTAAGATTTTAAAAGATGTTGTAACTTATAGATGGGAACAGTCAAGTCTGAATGGCAATTGAAGGGATCTAGATTAGCTCCGCAAACTTGTAAAGAGATCAAGAATCAAGTGGGATGTATGATTTTTCTGCAATTCCAAACTTTTCCCTTGGTATTTTCCACTTTTCCTACTTCTTATACTCAAAGACTAATACTCATATAACTCTCAGGTCTCTGCTTTC
Organism: Hydrochoerus hydrochaeris; assembly: GCA_004027455.1. Lineage (NCBI taxonomy): Eukaryota > Metazoa > Chordata > Mammalia > Rodentia > Hydrochaeridae > Hydrochoerus > Hydrochoerus hydrochaeris. Next base: position 131,009 of record PVLA01002174.1, read on the forward strand.
TAAGTTCCCATCAATTCTCTTGCATTCATTTCTTTCATTAGTTGGTTTATATTCTGTAGTTATCCTGTAGCAAAAGATCTCGCTCCTGCCGTCCAGCCAGTATACTTCAGCTTGTTAGTTGCCCAGGTAATAGTTCCAATTACAGTTCCGGTTATGTTTGCTTCTTAGGAACAACTGGTCATTGTGATGTATAATTGGTCAGTATGATGCATATTGTAAAAACCAATCCCTAACTGACAATCAATTCTGCCTCTGTACTTCTTGCTGGTTTAATATAAGCCCTATATCACCAGAAATCAGGGCCTGATCTTTTGGGAATGATCTTGATTAGTGTCCATTGGCACAAAATAAATCTTCCTTCAAATCCTGTGTGTCATTTCAGTGTTTCTGCTTGCTATTGCATCTTGTGCATTAGCTGGGAAGACCAACCATGCTGACCTCTTTGGTCATTAGTCATGGTTCTTGTGAACATCAGAACATCTCCAGGTCCTGACAAGAAGGCACACCCTCAAGATTTCTTGAGTCCCTGTGGAGGTCTGGAGAAGGATTCCTGGCTTCCTACTGAATGGTTCACATCAGACCCAAAGGGAGGAGGATGTAGTCTGTTTGTCTGTGTCTGTCTGTCCACAAGGCTGCCTGTTTGCCTGATTCTGGTAAAACACCAGTGATACCCCAGTTAATCTGTCTGTCAGTCTTGCTCAGCTGGGGAAGAAGGGGAGTCTGATCAATTTTTATTAGTCAAGACCACCATTGGGATTGAAATATTTAATCTCTGAAAGCCTGCTGAATGAATGTGTGAGTGAGTAGAACAGGGTAAGCAATAGGTTGCTCAGTCTATGCACCAAGACTGCGATGTACTGGTCATGGTTGCTGACTGGGTTGTCTTGTGTGGGTCCATGGCAATCAGCATATGGCATAATAAAGGCCTTGCACAATCCTTAGCTAAATTGTGCCTAAGACCCCACAAGATGCACACCCAGACAGGCATCTGACTGGTCTCTGTCTCTGAAGGGCACCTACACTTTGTCTGTTGCACCATATCAAAGGGTACACAGTACACATTTAGAAAGTTAGAATTAATCAAAACCCATTCCTTGAAAAAGGGCTTTTATGGAATTAAAAATGAAACCAAACTTCTCCCTGCACTTCAAAGAAAGACAAAAGGGAAAAAGAGGTACGTTCTTCCTGAAAATTACTCCTTCATCATCAGCTGCTGCAATTGCTACCAACACCTATAGCTTCTCTCCCTGTTCCCAACTCATCCACTTCCAACCAAGTGAACTGGTTCTAGATAGTCATTGCCTGCTTTTGGTCACAGAAAGCCTCCCTCTACAGTCTTATGCTTCCTACCCTAGTCAGATGGCATCATCTAAAGCCAAGATGACTGCTCTGTAGTTCTTTCTGAGTTCCACATTTTGAGGAAACATTGGAGTGTCAGTCCTGACAAATGAGTTGCCATGACTTTCCAAAGGTCACCTCACTTAGAAAAAACCTAGTCAAAAGGTGGGAGGAAACATGGTTTTTAAAAAAGCATCTGATATCTATTAAAAAATCAAATCTGATAGATGACCATATCCTCTGGCTACAAGTTATAAGGGTTATGGACATAAAAATAAATGCTCCCTTGTCTGCAAGACACAAAGGAACCTGACTATCCAGGCCCTTCTCAACCTGAACCTCTTCTCACCTTGTTGGGCCTAGATGGATAGTCTTGCTCAAGCTCTATGAAATCGTGCTTGCAAGAGCCCAGGGTCATTGCAAAAGTTGAGGGCACACTGGTGGCTTACGTGGTAGATAATGGAACAGAACTCTCTACCTTCAAAAGTCGCTCTGTCAACTGGGCAACTCACCCCTTCTGTCAGGCATGAACTTGGGAGGACACCTCACCAAACCTAAATTCCTGTCACCAAGTCAGCCAACCTCCCTCTTGTTTAACCCTACACTTTCCCCAAGAGGAAGATGATGCTTGCATTAGCCTGAAACAGATAACTGCAATCCTGAAATTCTGAAAATTCTCCCAGAGGCATGAGACAAGACTTTCCTCTGGGGCTGGTCATTAACTATGCTGCCTCACCACAACTCCCATTGCTATCAGATGTCATGGGAAGAACAAACAGGCATCCAGCCATGTATCAGACTAATAGGCTCTTAATCACATTGAGACACTTCTCTTCTCCCAGTAAATATACCCAAGGAGATTATCAACCATTGTGAGAGCTCCATGCCATCAACAAGGTGGCCATCACCTTGCACTGTGCAGTCCACAACCCATAACCTTTTTGGACTGTTCTAGATTTAAAAGATGCCTTTCTCTGCTTGAAAGTTACTCCCATAAGCGTCAACTGGGAAAATCCTGAGACAAGATGCAACTCACTTGGACTCAATTGCCACAATAGGTTGAAAACTGTTCCACTACTTTTGGGGAGGATCTAACAGACTTTGCCAAGTTGCCAGCACCTTTCTCCAAAACATCTTGTTTCTCTGTCCCTCCTACTTGCTGTCATCATCCCCCAAAGGGGAAAAAAAAAAGACTGCTAAAATACACCTTTCCTGCCTGTAAAGCCCATTGAAGATCTCTAAGTTACCAATGTCCCTGTGATTGCCCTCCATATATATTGCCTCAGTCTTCTGCCACCCACAGCTTGTGGTACACTTGAAACTAAAGAATGCCTTCTTCTGCCTTTGATTGACTCCTATCAGCCAGTCCCTCTTTACAACTGTCCCAGACTTAACTTCCCAGAGGTTAAAAACTTGTATCTTCTGATGAATGACAACCAAGCTGCCAGCTGGGAAGACACAAAATCTCTGCTACAATATCTGGCAGAAACTGGTTACAAGAAAAATTCTGCAAATTTCTGGGTGCTGCTGGCTTTTATAGAATCTGGATCCTAGCAACAATGATACTTAGACTGCAAGCTCCTCCTCGGAGCACCTGCTGGCCTACCTTTATACAGCATTGGATCCAGTTGCTAAGGGCTGTTTCCCTCCTTCACCTTCTTGCTTTAATAGCCACTGTTGTCCTAATCAATAAAGCTAACAAGTTCACCTTAGGCTGAGACCTAAGTGTCCAGGTGCCACATGCAGTAAAATAGACCTCATGAGAGATGCTGAGTATAACCTGTTTCCAGACGGAAATAGCTCTGTTAGGACAAGATAGATATGCTTTCATCTCCTTAAACAACATTATTTTGGTCAAATCTCTCTTGCTACTGATTCCTACTGCTGTTTTGAAACCTGACACCAATGTAAAATAATTTAATCCAGAGGCCTAAGTCCCTTTCATGGATCTAATTGACTAAAACATCAACTCCAGCCAGAAATATTTTATCCAGCACTCCCAGAAGGTCAGGGCCAGACCCACTGCAACCATTTGTTCTCCAAGCTCAAGCCACATCACTGGTACCCTGTACTCCTGCAGCCAGCTCTTCAATGTCTCTGGCACTGGCCCTGCTCTCCACCCAGCATGACTTAGTGCTTGTCTGCACCTACTCAGGTGAGCCAAGACAACTAAAGTTTATATGGTCCTGCCATGAGAAATCATCCCTAGATATGGCCTGCCCTTGATTATTGGCAGTGATGATGGTCCTGCATTTGTAGCAGAGATAACTCAAAACTGGAAGAACTATTAAAGATTAAGTAAAAATTACATACACAACATACAGATCACAAAGTTCTAAAAGAGTTAAAAAAGTAAAACATAACCCTACAGAAACATCTTGTAACCAGCGCCATAAAACTTTAGGCACCCTTGCACACACATATTAACTAACTACAAGTTTCAGAAATCCAGCTTTAGGTACACCACTTCAAACTTCTGGAGAATTTCCAGGACAACTTCTCTGGGGCTCACTCTGAAGAGACAACACACTCAAAACCCTGTTCTGGTCATCCCAGAAGCTGACCAGTCCACGCATGGCAGAAGCCTGAGGACACCACTCACAGGATTACTCTATATCTTGTGCCTTTTCAGTTTTGTTTTCCCCAGTCCTTGCTTCCCTCCCCACAACCCTCACTAGCTGTGGTTTTTGCCTTAAACGCTAGATGATTGCCCCTAGAGTAGAAAATAACTAGTAAGGCCTTTACAAATTATTAACTAAGCAATCTACAAACTCCTTCTGGAAAATTTCGGTATAAGACCCATCCTAGGACTACTGACAGCCCCGAAGTTACTGCTTTTAGTTGAACCTTGTCTCAGAAGATCACATGTAACATGACCAGCAAGGGTCTGTTGGGGAAACTAAAAGAGGAGGTAAATGTAGCAGAAGATGCCCTCAGTCCCTTAGATGCTTCAGTTCCTTAGCTACAGATAATAATTCCAGTTACAGTTCCTGTTATGTTTATTTCTTAGAAAGAGCTGGTCACTGTGATGAATAGCTGGTTACTACGATGCATATTGTAAGAACCACCCCCAACTGACAATCCATTCTGCCTCTGCGCTTCCTGCTTGTTTATCCCATATAAGCTCTAGACCACCAGAAATCAGGCCCTGATGTTTTGGGAATGATCCTGATCAGTGCCTGTTGGTGTAAATAAATCTGCCTCCAAATTCTAGATGTTGTTTTGGTGTTCTGTTTGACATTGCATTGTGGCCCAGTCACAATATTGCCAATAAACTCAGCATTCATTGACTACTAGACTGTTTCTTGAATCTCTTTAAAAACCTCAACCAAAGATCTTTTAAATGTCGCATTTTTCTAGCTGAGCTTGTATACCTGTTCAGGTAAAATAATATAACAGTGCAATCAATGTGACTGCATTTTCTTCCCTTCACTGCATTCTGGCTCTGTCCCACTCATTCATGACAACAAGTTGTTTTTTACTAAAGTCTCTAACAACATTCTTGTTGCTAAACAGAACTTGTTTTTTACACTTTATATTGGTTGATCTTTAAGTGATTTGTGCTAACTGATCACATTTTTGCTACTGAAACATTTTCCCCCCTTGGCTTCTGTGTTTCCATCCTATTTCACAGACAACTCCTTCTTGGTCTTTTTATGGTTATAATTGTTCTCTTCTTGGGCTTTTTATGATTATAGTTTTTCTCCTTTTGGTACTAAATCATGTGCTTTGGTGCCTTTATAGTTCTCCTCTTCTCTCACTTTCCACACTCGTGCACACTTACAGATTAGTCTGTATCACTGGTTCTCACCTGGGGGAGATTTTTGTCTCCTGAAGTGGTAGACCTCAACTTTTTTGGAACCAGAGACCCAGTTTCATGGAAGACAATTTTTCCATAAGCTATGGAAACAAGAAGGGGGGTGAAGGTTTCAGGGTGATTCAAGTGCATTACATTTACTGTGTACTTTATTTCTACCTTATTACATTGTAACATATAATGAAATACTTACAGAACTTTCTGCAATGCTGAATCAGCAGTATCCCTGAGCTTATTTTTCTGCAACCAGATAGTCCTATGTAGGTGTGATGGCAGACACTGACACTGGAACCATTTTAATTTGTTCAGTCTGCTCTAAAATCTCATTTTTATTGCTGTCACTGAAGTAAACACTGCTTCATAAAGATAGGGTATTAGGAATGGAAGCAGACTTTTATAGAAATCTCAAGATATTCCTTGGTTTTAAACTGTGGAGATTTGAAGTTACAAGCATGTGTAGGGCCACCACCAGGGCAAAGTCAATTTATTTGGCATACTCACAAATAGTCATGGGTCCATTCCTTCCCAGCTCAGGGGTCTTTGTGGTTACAAAGAAGGCTCAAACTCAAACTCCTTTGAATGCTGAGATGGGTGTTCATATACCAGTTGGGAGAAAGAAGGCCTAGAGTCTGTTTCTTCAAAAGCTCTGCTAATGTTTTGAATGTGTCAATTTTCCCAATGTTCACTCATTGCTCTCATAATTCTAGTTTGGTTTTGAATACAGTCACTTTATTTGATGACTTGAACACAGTTGACTTTCTCATTGAAGCAGCAGATTGAGCTTGTGCAAGTTGATTAAGTTATACAATTAGCAAATTTGCAACAAATTCTGGTTACAATGGTGACTATTTTTCTTTAAAAAAATCTCTAAAGCAACTCTCATACCTAAACAACTCTCGCCAGGGATCTACCTTTGGAAAGCCATGCTACTTCTGTATATAAGAGAAGACATATGTGCCCTGCATTCATCTCCTCATAGTGCTGCATGAGCAGACATGACTTAAGGGCATGAAGTTTAAGATAGTTGATAACTGTAATCACATCCAGCAGAATGTTGTTAAGTTCAGGTGATGTATTTTGGTTATCCAGCATTTCTGTATGGATTTTACAATGCATAATTTCACATTTATAAGCCACTTCTTTGACCAAGTAGCTAAAGTAGAACTTATCTAGGGATGGCAATCACCCTATCCATGCATATACTGACATGAGATAGCCAATTCAGTTTTTTTTTTTATTTAGAGAAAAAAAGCAAAACAGAAAAAAGGGTAGAAATAATAGAAAAAAATTAACACTTAAGAAATCACTAGTTGGTAAATTACACATTGTCATCTTAGAAATAGTTGTTCAAGTTACAAAATCAAAGCACCAATTTAGTTTTCTTGATATTCATTCTTGATAATCATTCAAAGAATTGAATAGTTTTGCAGCTGTGGTGTTGGTTTGCAACATGTATATCTTTAGGTACATCTTTCTGGAAAGTATATCACAGAAAGGTAATAAACATTATTATCTTGTTGTCAACATTGGTAGATTTACCAATCTGGATTTGGTTGATCTATTAATCCTCTTTAACAATTATGCCTCAACCCATCTTGTTATGGTAGCAGCTGATAGAGAAAGACGTCACCATTTGAACTGCAGCCTTTCATAAAATATTCTTAGCAGCAAGCAGGATCAGCTCTTTACTAATGGTAAGAAGCTTCTTAGCATTAACAATGGAGTTAGTCACTAAGAATAATGTCCTCACTGCAGATACATTTAATGAAGAGAAAGCCTTCAATAATTGCTTCTGTTCTTTATGTTTAATTTTTTTCTTTTAAAAACTCCAAAGGATTGGTTTATAATCCAGGGTGCCAGGTTTCCATGTGGCAAAGGAGTTTTGACATTTTTGTAGCTTCACTGGACAGTCAGTCACGACATTATATGAAGTGGGTTTGGAGAATATAAATCACCTGCTGTAATGAGTACATAATGTAAAGAGGACTCTTCGTGTTTTGTTTTAAATGCAGCTTTTGTTGTTGTTGTTGTTGTTGGAAGTCTTAGAGTCTTCCACCACCTCTTTTGACCTGTCCTCTTTTTCAAAGACACTTCCAGTGACACATGTTTTTAACTCATTTTGGCAAGGGTTAGATTGTGGGCTTACCAAAACTAATTGCAACAAGTGTGCAAGGTGGGGAAGACCTGTGGATGGAAGTGGTAAACCAAATAATGGGCAGCTCACATGGTAACTAACATAAGTGTTCAATTCTGATTTAAAGCCTCCAGCCAAACGCAGCTTGTCACTTGCTACTCATGGATCAGGTTTTGATGAGTCTGCCAGTCATTGATTTATTATGCTTTCTGCACAATCAATGCTCCTTTCTAAGGTTAATCTGCTTTTGCAATCACCCTCCAGAGCTAGTCTCACCATGCTTGTGGTGACAAAGATCATCAGACTTTAGATTCTTGAAGGAGAATGCATCTACACCGACATGCACAGCTCACAGAAGGGTTTGCATTCCTATGAGAATCCTAATGTCCAGCTGATAAGACTGACAGAAGGCAGAATTTAGCTGTGATGGGAGCAATGAGATGCAGCTGGAAATATGGATGAAGTTTTAGTTCAACCCTGCTCACTTCCTGTTGGGAGCCATTGAAGCTGGAAACTGACCACACTTGCAGGGCTGTGGCATGGCTGGGGCATGTCCATCCCCAAAACAAAGAGCACCAAGGACAAACCACACCAAGAAGTTCCTACAGCCCAGAAAAACACCAAGCCCCTAGACAATCCAAGCGATGGGTTTGCTAGGCAGAGAGGTTGAAATTGACATAATCCTTCCCAGTATATAAATAAACATGCTGCATTGGTTAAGCAGTTCCTTCTCTTCTATCAGGGGAGTAAGGGCTCCATGTGACCCCAGATTTTTCTCTTCTTTATTTTCTCATCTGCTCATGGTCCTTCAACCCAAGAACCTCAAGAGCCGCATGGGTCATGGAAGCCTCCTGTTGTGCACTCTGATTCCTAGAAGGCCAAAGACTGGCTCCAGTCCAGATGTCTGGGTGTTGGAGATGTCTCCCCTGGAGAGTATTTGTCAATGTCTAGAGATATGTTTCATTGCAGTAACTTGGGGATTTGCTGGTGGCCAGAGTCCCGGCCACTGTTGCTCATCTTTCAGTGCACATGATAGGCCATGGAACAAAGTGTTATCCAATCCCAAATGTCAACAGTGCTGAGGCTGAGGAGTTCTGGTCTCTGGGATCTGTATCCCTGGAGGCTTCTGAGAGTCAGGACTCCACTTCTTACTGTTACGGGGCCTTTCTTCTTGAGCTCCATAAGCACTTCAAACTCAGAATGGATCCTTTTCCTCTGAATGCCTTGCCTTCTCCTGTGTTTGTTAATAAATGACCTAATCATCTACCTACCCACTTAAGATAGAACTCAGAGTGCCATCTCTGATTTACTCTTGCTTTTATTATGGAATTACTATTTTTCTGACCATTTAACCCTTTACAGTTTCTCAAATCTATCCACTGCTTTCCTAGATGGGCTTCTAGCTCTTCTCTAGTCTCCTTGACATTCATGTCCCTGACCTGGCTATAGCAGGCCAGCCAGAAGCAGTCTTCACTGTCCTTGTGCTGAATACAGCACAGTTGGAACTTGCCCTAATTCTACTGGCTGCAGAACCTTCTGATATTGTGTCTTCTTGTGTGTATCAGTTTTATCTTGCCTATGACCCCTTGCCTGACACATGTCAGTCATCTGATGAGCTCATGCAGGTCTCAGGGTGGTGCCATGTCCCCAGGGAAGCTTTCCATAATAATTAGAGCTTGGGCACCTATTAATTTCTCTCCCAGGACATGTCACTTTTCTATTGCATACTTTCGCAACCAGCACTCTTTGGGTAACTTGTCCACAGGATTGGAATTTCTATTTTATCTTTGCATTACTAGTTACACATCCCCTGGATATTGTGGGCACTTGATAGAATTCTAGTAGGTAATGAATAAACAAATAACCTATTGTTCATTGAGTTAGAAACAAATTTAGGTATTCCTGAGTGCTTCTAAGTAAATTTTATTAAAAATTAGCCATCTTAAAATGGTTTACAATCATTAATAAATTTCTTAAATAGAAAATGTTTCTGTTAAAAGCTACTTAATTTAAGGTAGAAGAAATGACATACCAAACTTTATGAATTTGGTTGATCAATACATGCAAGCAAATATTTTGTGAAAAGTTGATCTCATCTGTGAAATTGGATAAAAACAAATGATACTCATTTGCTAAATATTGCTGATGACTTTTTCCACAATTGGTAGAGTATATGTATGTTTTCTGAACTGATGAGTAATAAAGCAGAAAAGTGAACACACACTTTTTATCTGATCTTTTAGCTCATGCGAAGCATGCAAACTGTTTACCCACACCTAAACTTGATCCTTGTTTCTTAAACTTCAGCATTGCTTATACCTAGCTCTTCAAAGAGGATCATACTAAAGCCACCCAAGTGAGCGTTCTTTGTACCTTGTGCTTAAGGGCGATATTTACACACAACAGCTAAGTCCAGGTAGCTTCTGCAGACGAAAAATAAAATCCAAAGACAAATAAAAATAAAAATTCAATGTGAAACCTCAGCAGTACAGCCAGAGTATTTAAATCTTAGACACTGTCACATCCTAACCACATAGAAGCAGAGATTTCTTTAGGACATCAGCCTCCTACACTATGGGAGTCATATTGTGTGTAAAAAGTCTACTGCCAGGATGTGAACAGAGGGAATACAAGAAATAATATTCCACAAAGTTAAGGGCAAGTTTGAAATCTCCAGGGCAGTCAGTCAGGAAGTGTGAGCTAGAGCTCCAGGGAATGGGAAAAAGCTGTCATCCAGAGTTTGAGTTTCTTCTGTTTCTTCTCTATGGAGTACTCAGATTGGCTCGCAAGGATTTTCAACTAACTGCAGCAGACCCACCAGCTTATCCTTATTTAAAGTCTTTTTGGTTACTGAGTTTAATCACATCTTCAAAATACAACCATGGCGCCCGATGTTATAGACAATTATATTGAAAATAACAAGAGACATCATAGTAACTACTGTAGATCACCCAGTATAGTGGTTCTATAAAGCTCACTTGGGTGGCTTTGGTATGATCCTCTTTGGAGAGTTAGGTATAAGCAATGCTGAAGTTTAAGAAACAAGGATCAAGTTTAGGTGTGGGTAAAGTCTATATGACTTTTTCATTTCGTGTTTTTCTAGGAATTTGCTTTGTTATCTTGTTTTGATTTGTTCTTCCCTCTAATACAGAAAGCATAGGTATACATGTAGAGATTCATACATGCATAGAACTTCTAAAGAGTTTACAAGAATTGAATATAGTTATTGTAAAAAAAAAAGGAGAAGAAAAAAAGTATTCTAAAGGATACAACTGCATGTATGTTTAAGTGTGTAAGATTGATAACCAAATTACTAAGTTTCTGTTGGATAGGTGAACAGAACTGGTTGCAGTCTCACCGTTTAAATGTCCACTTTGTAGGCTTTACTTATGTAACTTGAACAACTACTTCTAAGAGGAAAATACGTAATTGTCAACTAGTGATTTCTTACTTTTTTTTGAAATTATGTATTATTTCTACCCTCTTTCTGTTTTGTCTTTTTTTCTTTAAACAAAAAAATACAACGATGGCAATAGCCAGATTAGTATTTGCTCAACTAGAGCCTGTATTCTAGCAAAATCATGTCCTGGAAAAAAGTTCATCTTACCTAAATGTTGCCTAAATGTTACACCGTGGTGAAGGAATTTTCCTTGCATGAGATTAAAAAGAATATCTCTAAGATAAGAAGACTGAGCTGCACACTATAAGGACCAATCTGATCTGCATGGCATAGTTTTAGAGGGTTATAATCATTGATATGAAACAGAAAACCCACAGACAAGGAATGCAAATAGCAGGGGTCCTAACTCAGACAAGGGTGTCAGGGAAGATATCTTGGAAGAAGGGACATTTCAGCAGGAACTTGAAAATGAGTAGGAATCAACTAAATGACCAGTACCCTAGTTAGCAGGAAGCTCCACAGAGGTGTGACACCACAGAGATGTGTTTCCAAGAGACATGCTAATCATCAGGATCAAGCATGGGATGTTTTATGGGAACTTTGGAGGGGAGAGGAGAGTTGGTGTGGGAGAAAGAAAATGACTTTTATAGCATACCTATCTGAACCAGGGAACTTGTAAGACATTTTTTTGCCTAACTATTAAGCAATGAGCCAAAGGCCTTTAACTAAGCTGAATCCACAGTGGTGTTTTTGTTTTTGTTTTGAGACAGTGTCTCACTAATGAGGTCTTCAAGTTACTCAGATTGGCCTTGAACTTGCAATCTTTCTGCTTTGGCCTCCCCCAGCTCTGGGATTACAATTATGTGCTATCACCCATGGCTTGTAAAATTCTTTTTATGTGTTCTCTATTTATTTTTGAATGCTATCTTTTCAGAACATCTAATTCAACTCCTCCCTGATGGGAGACGAGGAAGAGATTCTGGGCAGTGCCAGGAAATGCCCTGCTCTATCCAAGCATACGTGTGTGTGTGCTTTCCATGCCCTACTGCGTCACATCTGGAGCTTCTCTACTTCCTCACCCGGTACGCACCCTACAACCCAGTCCAAGCACTTCCTCCACCTTAAATCTTCCAGGAGCAGCCTTCCTGCTTTGTCACCCAGCCTTTCAATCAGAATCAACAATTGGCCTCTTTGGACTTCTTTTGAATCCATATCTCTAGCAGATGCATGAATATGTTGTTTCACACAGTGGTTTGGTATTCAGGATTACTAAAGATGAATCAACCATCACTACATAAAAGCCTTATCACCAGCTGGGTGTGGTGGCACACACTTCTAATGCCAACACTCACGGAAGCTGAGGCAAGAGGATCAGAAACTGGAGCCCAGCCCAAACCAGTTTAAAACAGACTCTGTTTTAAAATAAACCTTACAAAAAGGGCTGAAGATACAGCTCAGAACAGAGGTCCCAGGTCCAATTGCTAACATTAAAAGAGAAAGCAGAGTCCTATCACCTTGGGCTACTTAACCTCCTTGGATTCATTTGTTCAGTTACTGTGTAAGTCCAATTTCAGCCAGTGTAGCAGAGCCAGTAGGAAGTATATATTAAGAGATGTACTGAAAGGAATTGGTTTATGCAATTTCATGGTCTGTCTCATGGCTGGCAGAGCTTAGCCAGTGAGAAAGACCCATATATGGAATCTCCCTCCATTCCACATAGGCATCAGCGAAAGTAAACACTCCTGAGCTCCAATTCACTTCAACATCCATTCGCTTTTTCTCCTCCTGAGTTGGAGGATGAACTCACTGGCATTTATTTCAACCAGACGGTGGTTTCTCTGCTGCTGGCTAGCGTCCAGTGATAATTGGGTGTCCTGCGGTGTGACAACAATAATTTAGCTTCTGTAATAAAATGGAAGGTCATAATTAGAGTGGGAGGAGAAAGTGAAATGGTTTTCCTGTTATGATACAGAAACTTTTCAGGTCACATTGATCAATTTCAATCTTGATTTTTCTTTTCTTTACAAATTATCTGGGTTTGTAATACAAAAAAGCCTTTTTGGATGTAACATGTGATTCATATGCTCTGTGACTTAGAGTTGTACTAGAGATTTATGTGAAATCTCTTTGTGTGGAATCCTGGGACAAGATCATAACTAAACAGTTGCAGTTGGATTAAACTTGCCAGCCACTCAAAGAAAAGGGCAAAGAAAGGTCGCAGTCAGATAACTTAAATATGGGACTCCGGCCTCTGCAAGAACTATTGAAAATGTTTTAGCAAAAGAACACCTGAGACTTCATCTACAGACTAGAGAGATGAGTGCCTGTCTCCCCACACACAGCAGGTGACACTTCCCAAGAGTGCTATCAAGGGAGCCTTAGGCCACCTCTTACTTATAAAGTTGAACTTTAATACAGTGGTACCCTCTTTGAAAGTTAGTGGCATACAACTGCAACAAACTGAGTGCCCATGCCAACCCCATGACCCTCAATTATTTGTGTGAATGAATCCTTACTTTTTAGTGAGTTGAAACCAAAACTGCTCATTTTTGGGTTTTTGCTGCTCTGGAGGTAGTAAGTCAGAAAGCAGTCCCAGGATATCCAGTGAGCGGCTGGGTGACGTGGGAACAGGGCTTGAGCAGAGTTGTGCAGAATTGCGGTCATTTCCAAAGAAGATCATGAGGGTCCAGGAGCCTCATGTAGGGTTTGGTATTACCTGTGGGTTCAGCTTCCACTGGGGGGATTGGACACATCCCTGGTAGATAAAGGGAAACCACTGAAAATGCAATAGATTTAAAGTTGGGTCTCACTAAGAAACAGATGTGCCTGCATTTGAAAATCAGACCTTTTAGAGAAATACAGCATCCTATATTTTCTCATTGAAAAAGGCCAAGAGACTCCTTCTACACTTGGAAAATGTAGGATAAGTAAACTACAAAATAAATACAGCAATGTCTTCTCTCCAATTTCACTTTCCATCTTAATAGAGCACGCAATTCTCACTGGAAGCTAGCCAATAGCAGAGAAAACACAGTCACCTGGACCTCCGTTGTCTGTTTTAGTAGGCACCAAGTATTACTGATCCATGCTTTTCCATTCCAGCACTCAGTTGCTAGCTGATCAGTACATCTTAACTGATTTTTGCCCACCACAGGGTTTCTGCGTATTATCCTCTCCCTGTTTAGCACTCAGTATTCATTCACTATCTTCTGGATACTACTGTTCCAGCTCCCCAAGTTCAGATTTGAAAGGTCAGAATTATCAGTAACAGCCTCCCCACTCAGTTGTGGCCAGCAGGGCAGCAAGGTCACACCCGTCATGCAGTGAACTCTTTGCACGGTGAACTTTCTTGGTCACTGAGGGACAGGCAGAGTGTCACAACCTTTGCATTAGAAAGACAGTATGATATATGGGAATATAGATATTGTAGAAAATAAATAGGTAGGTGTCACATGAGCACCCAATAATAAATTAAGAGATGTCATGATATTCTTCTTAGGAAGAGAACTGAATTTTTCTAAAATACAAGTATGTCACACGCACGCGCACCCACACAGCACACAGTGATAGAAGACAATATTCCAAGGATCCTGGTATACACATAACAGAAAAAATTAATTTCCTGGTTTCTCCAAAGTTGGAGGTAAAAGAAAAGAAGGAGCAAAAGAGAATCATAATAATAAGATGTTTATGTTAAACATCATAATAAGATGTTTCACATGAGAACTTTGTGCAGCTGGGGACAGGCTGGAGTCCCCCCCCCCATACTTATGAGAAGAAGCAAAGATGTCTGAGCAAATGCAGAAACTGAGGGCAAAGAGACAGTATTTGTAAAAATAGTGTCATATTAATAATTCTGGGAAGACAAAAAAGATTTAAAAGGAAGACTATTTTATTGTGCTGTATACTGATCATTAATATGTGTCCAATCCTCTGAAAAATACCTTAGATTGCTTGTCATAGGAGATTTCTTTTTATTCCCATAAGATATATATCCTCAATTTATGGAAGAAACCTACACTCCCGGTGGTTATAACTTCCACGGGGTCACATAAGTTAGTGTGCTGCTATATCTTCCTAGGGGCATTAAAGTTTGTTTGTACACAGACTTACTCTGGCCACTTTTTTTTCTGATGATATTGCATTTACTTTAAGTAAAATGCAGAAATAACATGAACAATTCAATGAGTTTTGATCATGTAAACTCGCATCTACTATCACACCAAAGGTACCTGAGGTATGATCAAACATATGATGAATATTTAAAAATTTTAAAAAAAGTTATTACAGTGAAAAACACAATGCCACTAGTTCCCACCCCCACCTCTGAGACTATTCCCACTTGATTCATTGTTCTTGCCATTTTCTGAAGCAGTTATGTCCCACGAGTGTCTTTAATCGTGTTGTCGTGGCTGCCTTGATGGCCTGACATGACTCAAAAGATTTCCCCTCCATGGCCATTTTCACTCCAGGGAAAAGCCAGAAGATGCACAGTACCACATCCAGTGAATAAGGTGGACAAGGACTCCTGTCATGTGGTCCTAAGTCTGTCTTTTAGCAGACGGCACTGGGCAGCAGCAGTCACCATATTTCTGATCATTACATTTTATCAAGGCTCCCGGAGGAGGATTTCTGGAAGTGCTCTAGAAAGTGGCCAGAAGGATGGTGCAGGTGAGCTTGAAGCATGCGTGGTGGGGGGAGGGTTCAAGGTGGATTCATGGCAGCACGTCTTTTACTATTGTAAAAAAAAATTTACCATACATTTGATCACACCTCTTAAGAACACTTCCGTCACCCGACAGAGCTCCTTCACGCCCTCTCAGGCATCCCTCCCTCCCTCCCACAGGCAGCCATCGTCCTGAATATCCTTCTGTCCTTGTTGGCCTGTGTTTATCTTGATGTGAATGGAATCGTACCCTGTGTTGTTCCATGCCTGTCTTCTTTCTCTCGGCTGCGTGAGAATGATCAGTATGTCATGCATTGCTCCTCCACTCCTCTTCGTGGTTCCATAGTGCTCTATTGCGAGAGAACGTATCAGAAATGCATCCTCTGATTTTCTGTTGAGTAGTGTTCTGGTTGTTTCCGGTTAGGGACTATTACGATCAAATATTATATAAAAAAATCTTGCAAAATTCTATAGTGCACATATTTGTGTTGGGTAAATATAGGAGAGTAATCTCTGTTCCTGAGCACTGGTTTATAGCACTTCTTTCCAGTGTGATTGTGCTATTTTATACTCCCCAAAATAGTGAATGAAAACTGCCACTTACACCCTATTTTCATCACATTTTATAATCCTCTGTCTTTTAAGCCTTGCTATGCAGTGGGTATAAGTTGGGTTTTTATTATGGCTTTAATTTAAATTTCTGATGACAACTGGCATTGAGGGAATTTTGATGAGTTCCTTCGCTATCCCCACATCTTCGTGTGTGGTGTTGAGTTCTTTCCCTCACTGCTTACTGAAAGATTTGGCTACTATTTTATTTTCTAAGAGTTATTTCTCTATTTGGGATTTAAGACTACTGTCAGATACACAAGCTATGAATATTTCTCTTAGTATGTGACTTGCTATTGATTTTCTTAGGTCTGTGTTTTGTTAGGTGAAAATTTTTTATTCATAAAGTTCACTTAACAGACTTTAAAATGTTTACTAGTTTGTATTCCTTCATATAGATCTTTGCCTTCCCTAGATTTATTGACTTATTCTCCTGTTTTCTTCCAGAAGCTTTATAATTTTGTATTTTACTTTTAGGTCTATGGTTTATCTTGAATGAATAGGGAGGATGTATGCCAAGATTTATTTTTCCCTATATTAAATTATTTTCTCAATACCACTTTTTATGGAAATATTAAAGAGGGCCGAGTGTGGTGGTGGATACCTGTGATCCCAGCACCTGAGAGGCTGAGGCAGGAAGACTGTTACAAGTGTGAGGCCAGTTTCAGCTATATAGTGAGTTCAAGGCCAGCCTTAACTACATAGTGAGACCCTGTCTCAAAATTAAATGTGAAGCAAGAATTTTATATATAGTCAAGACATAATCTAAGTACCAATATTATAGATGAATAATTTTAAATGCACAAAAAATCAAAAGCATCATGTTCAAAGTCTTATCTTGTGTTGTGTGCTATTAAATGTCATATTAGCATTGGTGAAGGGTCTTTAGCCAATTTAGATGTTTATGATATGGATTATAGGGCGTGACCCAACTATATGACATCTGTGTGTTACTCATTGAAACCACAATTTTTGGACAGGTTGAAAAAAGGATGAGCCGCTGTCAGTGCTGCCTGGAAAATGGGCAGGGGAAGCAGCTTATACCAGGGGAGAGGATGCTGCTGTCTCAGTACCAACACCTGGAGAAGGAAGAAAGACGGACAGAAAACAAGGCCAGCTTTTGTTCCAGCCAGAGCAAGTACGCTCTACTGTTTTGTGCAGTGAACACAGATACATAACTGGGACTGACTGCAAGTTCAACAGGTGCTTTCCTCAAGTATCAGATGCAGTAACACAACCTATTTTGGTTTAGATCTAAAATGTCTCCCCCAAAACTCTCAGGTAGGCAGAGGTGGGGCTTTTAGAAGGTGATTGGGATTGGGAGTGCTGAACTCATTGGTGGATTCATTCATTGATGAGGTTTTGGCTGAGTATGCTGGTGGGGTTGGGGACTTTTGGGAGCGAGATCACTGTCAGGGGAGGGTTGACCTGGATGATTATATTCTTGTCCACAGCTTATTCTCTCTCTCTCTCTCTCTCTCTCTCTCTCTCTCTCTCTCTCTCTCTCTGTACCTGCCTTGCGAGCACAAGGTCCTAAGTTCACACCAATATCATGTCTTATATCCTTTCACCATATTGGTCTTCCCTTGGAGTAGCCAACCATGGATTGCAAGCCAAATACATTTCTCTTCCTTTTAGTTACAGGTGTCAGATATTTGCCCAGCAATGGGAAAACACTAACACAAAGCATCAGACTTGGAAATGGGTGCCATAGCATGTGCAGGGACAGTTCTAAGACAAGGCTTTGAGCAAATGAAACTTCTGAGAGAGAGAGAGGGAGAGAGAGAGAAAGAAGGGAGAGGATGAAAGAGGGAGGGAGGAAGGATGGAAAGAGGAGAAGAGAGGAGAAGGGAGGGGAGGGGAGGGAGGAGAGGGAAGGGGAGGGGAGAAGAGAAGAGAAGAGAAGAAAAGAAAAGAGAAGAGGAGAGACACCTGTTTTCTCCTTGTTTCCTTTCATGACAATGGTGGTAGCAATAGCAGTAGTGTTAGAGGCCCATAAACCCTACATCCCTGAGGGCAAGAGCCTTCTATTGTGATCGCAGGAGTTGGGGTTCTAAGAGGGTTGCTCCTAGTATGGCTTTGGGGCTGGGTATATCCACAGGAGATACATGTCAAATTGGTGAAATTAAAGCCCCAGATTTTTGGCTGGATGAGCACATGTGGGAGCCTCAGAGTAGCAACAAGTACCAGAGAGGAAATCAGGAGGGAGGACTTGAGGAATGTGACATCATGAAGTTGCTGACCAGACACTGGATTTATCCCTATATTTTACTGAGTGAATCAGTACATAGTTTAGCAAGTGCTTTGACAGTTGCTCTAGAGAACAGAGCAGCACACAGGCTCTACTAGTCACTCTGTGATGCAAAGGGGACAAATTCAAATTTAAGTTTTTTTAAAAAAAATAGAGCAATGGTTGAAACCACAGTCCATGGAAGACTGGTAATAACTCACAACCTAAACCAAGGAAGGTTGTGAAAACAAAACATAATATCCTCCACAGGGTTAAATAAGGCCTAGAATAATATATAATATAATATAATATTCCAAATGTTTAGGATACAATTCAAAATTATTCATCAGAAAAATAATTAGAAAAATCTCACTCATGATAAAGGGCATCCAAAAGATTCCAATAATGAAAGGATACAGATGTTGGGATTATCAGACAAAAAATTTAAAAATTATTATAGCACTGCTCAAATAAGTAATAAAATAAATGGAAAGATAAAATGCCAGATAAAGAAATAAAAGATATTTTTAAAACCTAAGGAAATGTTAGGATTGTAAAATACAGTGATTAAAATTTGAAGCTCAGCAAATGGTTTCAGTGAAGAATAGAGCAATCTGAAGAGCTCACAGGAAAATAAAAATTGGTGGTGCGGAGAAATAGGACTGTAGGGAAAAGGCTAAAAGCTCTAACTTTATGCCATTCAGAAGGACATGAGGAAGTCTGGTATGGACAAATATTTAAATGAATAATGACATAAACCTTCCCAATCTCTTCAGGGTTACTGCAACGCATCCAGGGGTGATGAGTAATTGTGCTATGTTCTTCAACAAGTGACCACACCATGGACTGGCTCATTCTCCTCTCATTTGTTAGTGACCCGATTCCAACAGAATGGATGAAATCTCTGAGATGTCTGTGAACACATTCAGCAGGGTTTCCTGAATGCAAATGCAACCGTTTCCTCTCACATACTAAATGCAAAAGTAGATATGAAATCGCAGCTCTTTGAAATTTGGTAGTGGCATGCTTTAAATTCCTGAGGATAAAAATTTTGCAGGTATCCAGTATTTTTCCTTTTGAAGAGTAAAAGAAGGCATCACTAATAGATTATAGTCTTTTCCAGTGCTAAAGGAAACAACTACAAACCTAGGAACATTACAATAGAAGAATTTCAAAACCTGATAATGTTGGGAGGAATTAAATCGGAGAAAGAGAAGTCACGGTATGAATCGAGGACAAAATGCAAAAAAATATCCCTACACAGCTATCAGAATTTTTAACGCTTAGGAGACTTTATGAATGATACCAGTGTTGGCAAAGCTGCGCCACAATTGATATCCTTATTCAGGGCAGCGAGAGTTTAAACTGGTTCTTCCACTTTAGCGAACTGGCTACAAAACAAACATACACTCATCTTATGTCTTAGTAATTCGACTCCTAGGTACAAAAGAACGTGACTGGGTACTCGGAACAATTTTATTTGTAGTAGCCAAATCTAAATTTATCAAAGAATAGATAAATAAATGATGACATTCTATGTACTAGAATACCATGTAGCCCCAAAATATAATACAGCATTAAAAAACACTAAAAGTATCAACAAAATCCTTTCAGGATAGTGTAAGTATCATGTGAAATATCAAAGATTGACTATTACAGGATTCCATTTACATGAAGTTGAAGAGATTTTCTGGGTAATGATAATTTTCCAAATCTTGATCTGAGTAGAGGTTATGTTGATAGATAGTTAAAAATTTACTAAATTGTACACCTCAAATTAGTGAACTTTATATAAGTTGGCCCAAATGGAAAATAGACTGATAAAATAAAATAGCATGCAATAAAATAAAGTATAGGTTATATTCAGGGATTGGAAGATTACTAAAAGAAGTTCAAAAGAGCAAAATTCTTTTCTTTTTCCTATGGGTCCCTTTTGTTGCCTTTCTTGTGGGATCTACGAAGATGTACTTTAAAGTCTGGGTTCTTTTCTGGAAAAAGAGTTTCTATTCATTTAAGTTCCTGGACCAGAAGGACAGAAGCCTAGCACACGTATGTGAGTCAGCTCCTTGACATGAAAAAGAAGCCCAAATCTAAACACTGAGGGAAGAATACCGCTTAGGCATGCAAGAACAATGCTTTGATTTCCACTGAGTGTTCCTGGAATTCCTGGAGGAATCTTCTGAGATTGTCTCTCAGAACCTGGTGGGGAAGATATAACCACAAGCAGCAGCTGGTAAGGATTTGGGGATTTGAGGTTCCAGTAATCTCCTTTTTTAATCAAAAACACAACATTCTCAAGGTTTTTGTTGTGGTTTTCCTCCCCCTACCCCAAAGAACAGTAATATTCACAAACTCACACAAATAAGAAGGAAGGTTTTTAAAGAAACAGAAAGGCATCTCATAGAATCCAAACAGAAAGTGTCACAGGACAGCACAGAACAGGAAATAGGAATAGGGAAACCGATTAGAAAGGAGCAGAGACAGCTCCTCTCCTCCTCTTTCTGCATCTAACTTCTCTTATGTTCTCTGGAATAGCCTCGTCTGCACAAAGATCTGTTGCTCAGTATGACCAGGCAAATGTGCATGGTAACACGGCAATTCCAGCCCCTACACATAGTCCTCCATCTGTAAATAGTTTATTTGCTGTCACTGTGGGTACTGTTAATTATAGCCCATGAAACCATGTTAAGCTTTCAAGATCTGGATGTTTGGGCTAATTCTCAGGGACTTGTGTCTCAAAGTGCCAGATAGAACACAGAATAAAATTTAACAAACTCACGTATAAAATGCTATAAAGCAAATATATACCTCTTTTCATTTTAAAAGCACACATGTGCACTAAAACCTGGACAAACACACTTTTGTAGCAGGTTTATTCATAAGTGCTACTGAAAGGAACCAAGATGTCTTTCAATAAATAAATGGAAAACACACTGAGTCATCTCGTTACGAATCATAGTCACCTTCAAGTTTCAAAAAGTACTATTTCCACGTTCTGATTCATATCAAACCAGAAACTTGGGGAGGTGGGACTAGGCACTGGTACTTTTAACATGAAAGGTGATTTTAATTGGTCCCCCTCTTGTGAAATGTTTATTTAAAAATATGCTAATGGTGCTGAACAGAAGAATAACAAAAAAGCAAGCAAACAAACCAAAATTAGACATAGCTCGAGCTAGAAAAGAGATGAAAAGAAGGACAAGGTGATAAATACCTCGGGAGGTTTAAGAAATATGATGGCTGTAATGAGGAGAGTCCAACAGATACCTACTTAATATTCCAGAAAGACAGAATGGTGGAGAAGACACAGGCAAAGAGAAAATGGTTAACTCTTTCCCAGACTTGAGAAAATATGTGAAAATCTTACTGGATGTTGAGTAGAGAAATATAACCTAGACATCATCCTTGGGAAACAGAGAAACGGGTGGAAATAGGTGTGGGTAAAAGGCAAAGAGGTCTGCAACACTGATGTGTTTGCTAGTAGAAAGTTTAAAATGCCCTTGTGGTAGCAGAACTTATGTCTTGTGCCACTGTACTCAAAGCCAGCAAGGCTGCTTAGTGCATCTGACTACCTGCCAAACGCTGTCCTAGAAACTGGGAGACAGAAAGATAAATACAACTCAGTGGAAGAACGTGGGGAAGAGGAGGCAGGCGTGTATACAGCTGTAGTGGATCGGCGTGTACACAGCTGTGGTGGATCGGCGTGTACACAGCTGTGGTGGATCGGCGTGTACACAGCTGTGGTGGATCGGCGTGTACACAGCTGTGGTGGATCGGCGTGTACACAGCTGTGGTGGATCGGCGTGTATACAGCTGTAGTGGATCGGCGTGTATACAGCTGTAGTGGATTGCATTAATAGCCCCAATACTTCAACCATCCCTGCGTCTCGTCAGTTTTGAGACTACAGTTCTTTCCAGAGAGTTTATTCTCAATGACTTACAAAGGGATTTGACAGTGTGCCGGGTCTGAGCCCTCTGCCTTTCTATGACAGCATGCCCAGGCTAGTCTTCTAGAAGACCAACAGCCTAGGGGGCAGAGATCAGTCACCCCAGTCACCCCAGCCAACAGCCAGGCATGAGTATCAGTAACTTCAGCCAAGATTCGCAAAGCCTACCGCATTATGTGCATGATGAGTAAGTTATATTATGTTCTACAGAGGCCTTTGAGCTGCCAGCTTTCACCAGCCAATATGGCAGAGCATCAAGAAGCAATCTGTAGAAAAATAACTCCAAATTTTCACCAACCTTGTTAAACCTGTTTTCCGTGGTTTTGCAAAGTTCCAGCTTGATTTGTCTGGTTAGTGGCAAAAGCAGTGTGAAATGGTGGCAGCTGAAATCTCCTGCCCTTAAATAGATGTCAGCTCAAAACTATAAACAGTAAATACTGAGAAGCCTGTCTTAAACCACAGCCCAAGGGAACAACAGAAATTGGACGCCTCACAGAGATGATCTTTAAGTAAAGGTTGACTACAACAGCCTTGGGGATACTTTCAAATGGTGACTCAAGACGAGAGTTGTTTGATGGGAAGTGCTGCCAGTCTGGGCTTCCCAGAGTGTCCCTGTTCTGAGAGGCATAATGAAAACAGGAGCTTCAGATCACACAGGGGCTAGAAAAAGCTGAAGTATTTGAAACGATCCAGGTAAATCCTCAACTGGTGGATGCATTCATTCATCACACATAGGTCAAGCAAAACATTAAAGTTTTTCCTCAAAGCTTGTTTTCATTTTTAATAATAAATCCTTTTTTATCTTTGGGGCACAACAACTTATCTCAGGTGCCTCAGGTGTGTTTGCTGGGAAAACCAGCAAGAATGTTCCCTCGTAGAGACAGCCAGCAGTTCCAGGAGGCAGCTGGGAAGCAGGTACTGCAGAGAGAGGGCGCACCCTAATGCTGGCCTCACAATCCCAGGGTGATGGAGTCCCATTAGGCAAATGGAGGTACCTTAGACCATAATGTTAAGTGAAATAAATCAGACCCATGACCATGGTTTCTGTCACATGAAAAACCCAAAGTACAAATAAAAGGCAAAATAAGAGACAGATAATGGGAAACAGAGCTAGATCTTTTGCAAATGGGAAGAGGACCAAGAGACAGAGGGAGGGGGGAGGAGAGGAGAGGATGGGGAGGTAAACAGAAATGAGATGTGTGATAAACATGTACCAACTTCCCATAAGAAATATGACCATCTATTGCAAACACGTACTCGTGAAAAATATTCTCTGCCTTTAGAAAAAAGATAAGGGACCTTGATTCTCATGGGAAAAGACCTCACAGATGTGCTTTTTCAGAGGCCATGCTTTCCTAGGATTAGTTAGGATGGAGACCCCCAGGTACAGAGCTTCCACATACCCTGTGGTCAGAAGCAGAGGAAAGAACAGGGTGAGGCAAGGGTTTCCCGAATTCAGGCTGCTTCTCAGAGTACTTCAGGGCCAGGCATTCATGGCAACGGGCAGTTCCTCCTCCTCCTCTGGGTAAGCTGCGCTTGGCGAAACTGCCCTAGAGCCAGCCTCCTTCGGGTGCCTGTAGTCACTGCTCCAGCTCTTGCCCCTCTGTCTCCTCACCAGGCTTGGACACAGCCCTGCCAATCAATCTGTACGCTCTGGGATTTCTGGGGCTCAGAGAATTTGCCGTAAGGCACCCCTATAACTGGTTGGGAGCTGTCTCATCCTGCAAATCAGTGCCAAGGGGTAGAATAGACCTCTAAATTTCTGCCCCCAGAGGTTCTTTTTTTTAAATAACTCAGTGAGTGTTAGAATCACAAGGCTTCAGGCGAACAGTTCCTGATACATAATTTGTCCATTTTTATTAAAATGACCAAGGTTTTATGTAAAATATTCCATTTTACTATCATATTTACTATCTGTACATTTCACAAATCCTCAGCAAGGGCCATGCACACGTGAAATTCTCCTCCAGGGGAGAGAAGGTGGAAAGGGACAGATTACATCTGCTCTGGTGTAAATATGACTCCACATTCACACCTCATGCCTCAGTTTCCCCACCTATGAGGTAGGATAATTAATAGTAGCTATTTCATCCTCCTTTTCTTTTAAAAACAAAAATTCTCATTAGATGCTTAACTCAAAGCATGGCACAGAGTAAGTACTCAATATTGGTTCAAGCTTCTTTTATCTTTTTTTTTGTCTCGCTATGCAGTTCAGACTAGCCTTGCTCACTTTTGTAACCCAGGCTGGTCTTGAACTTGCAATGGTCCTCCTGCCTTGGCCTCCCTAGTGCTGGGATTACAGGCATGTGCCACCATGCCTGGCTTTGGTTCACTAATATTTTTTTTCTATAAATACTATTGCTAGTATTTAAATCTTTTCTCTGGAATCACTCTTAATAGGTGAGGGCAGGAGGAAGCCTTTTAAGAAATAAAGTACGTTATTGAAAGCAAAGCCTCTGGGTTTTTCCAGTAAGTGTAAGACAAGGGACAAAGGCAAAAAGATGAATCTAAGCAAAGGCATTCAGTAAAAGAGAGATGGAAGCAAAGAGATCAACTTAATACCAAATGAATCAAAAAGATTAAGAAGGAAAGAGGGAAACATGTTTATGTTCATTAAAGATAATAGATACATTGAACAGAAATAGTAGAAAATATATAAGGATACTACAATTTTTTTGTAAACTTTTAAAAAAATGATTCTCATACTTGCTTAAAATACAGGCCCCATAAACCTGAGTATGACCTTGAAAATATGTGAATCAAAAGCAGTTAGAAATGTTAGGAACTCAATAGCTTCCATATATTTGATTATAAAATAGTTATAAAAGGATATTTAGCAAGGTGGGGGATGATACTGACACACTACACAGGAAAAAGCATACATGACAGTTTTTTCATACATGTATCCTAAGGTTCAGGACAAACCTGCAAGATGCACAAATCAGCTGTCCTTGGAGATTCACCTTTAAAGTTCTCACAAGGTTATTAAAGACCAAGAAAACAAAAAATCAAGTTTTAACTCTTTTAAATCTAATGCTTTTATCACTGTTGTTTGAACACCCAAACCTCTTTTTCATCATATTCACATGAAAACCCTTTTAAATAACATTTAATAGACACATTTTGGGGATACGCTATCTTGGAAACATTACTATTAAAAGGAAGCTCAATCTATCAGCTATGTATACAAATTTATAATTTTGTAAATATTACATAAAAACACTTTTTAAAAAAGTACCAAGTACTATTGTATAAATCTGGAAGTGTCCCCAGGGTTCATGCATTAAACAAATCATTCGTCAGCTTGGTGGTATTGGGAGGTAGTGGAACTTTTTGTAGGTGAGGCTTGGTAGAAGATTAGGTCACTGGAGTGTATCATGGAGGGTACTTGGGGACCCTTGGCCCTTCCTGTCTCTCATTGTACTTCCTGGCCACCAGGAGGTAGACAGGCCTCTTCTACCACATGTTCCCACCCAGAAAAACAGGGCCAATCCACCTTGGACTGAAAGCTCTGAAACCATAAGCCAACATAAGTCTTTTCTCTTTATGAGATGATTTATCTCACAAGCTTTTTACAACTATTCAAAGATAAGAAACTAACTGCCATACCAATTTTCACTTTCTACAGTTGATAGTTGGACAGTTTTCTTCTTAGACTATTCAAGATAATCAATTCAAAAAACAAAGCTTCAATAATATTTGAGTCTCTATGAAAAAAATATATGAAAAGCCAAAATTTCCTATATGGTATCTAGGCAGTCTTAGAAAATGTTACTAACAAAAGAATCATATTCATAGCAGTAAAAGAAGTAAGTGCCGAGAAGCTCCCTCAGGCTCACTACAGTTCACACCGGCACCTCTGTAGGTCTTCCCTTGATGTCTCTTCTTTCTTTCCTACACTTGCCTCCAGGCTGTACCTCTGTCACAGTGCCTCTCACAAGTGTAAGACTGTTCATTTATTGTCACTTTTATCCTCTGCACACACACCTTAAGCTCTTCTGGGCTGAAGTATTCTGCTTTGTTCACTTTAGCTCTGCTGCTGTATCTACAACGGCAGGATCTCAGGCTTCCAACATGTAGAAATCCATTTGATTAATTAATCGACTCTTTAAACATAAGAATATAAATAGCCATCTCTTTCAGGCTAACTTCTTGGACTCGTTCTGTCTATCTGCCCCCCATCTACACTGCTTGGATTTTTCACTCTCTCCTGATGTAATACAGATATTCCTTGTTTAATAACCTACCTGTTTTAAGACTTACAGACTTAAGATTGAGGCATGCTGTTTGGACTTATGCCCTACCGATTCACACTTACGATGTGGATATAACACAGGGACTTGAGCGCCAGTGTGGCCTCATCGTGGCTTCTTCTGTGGTACCGTACTACAATTTTTACAGATTGCACTGTACCGTACAATACTGTAGTTTTATGTTCTGTTATACATTACACTACTGCATCCAAGAGTTAGGTGAGTAAAGTCATCAAGTCAGATGATCAGATGACTATTTCTTTGTTCTGAATATTGTAATGCACATATTATATACAATTCTTTAGTGACCAATTCATTTAGTGACCTAGTTGTAGGAATGGAACTTGGTCATTAAATGAAGAATGTCTGTATCTTTACAATTTTAAAAAGTCTAGGTAAGAGGGGAACAGGGGAAATTGTGTCTGTCTTCTGAGGCAGAGCTCTGAGTACCCAGGGCAGGATGCTGTGGGTGGCACCTATAGGCCTACTGGTCTTCTTGCCATGGTCCCAGCTTGCCTCAGTTGTCCTGGTGGGTGTCTGCCCCATACTTGGACCCAACAGACCCACATAATGGGTCTTTCAGTTACTTAATGTAATGGCTGTCCAAATATAATGATTCTAACAGTGGGTATTTAAATAGATGCTGCTATCACCTCAAAAAATAATTTTCTTTATTGTTTTAGGTAAACTGAATTCAAGAGATTTTTTGTTGTATTTTGTTTTAGTAGGTAATTTGTATAACTCAGTATTTCTCAATTGAGAATTTTAATGGGATTAAAACATGTTAGAAACCATATTGTCCTCATTTGGGGGGAAGGGGAAGTAGATTTGCTCCAGAGTGCTAAGTTTAGACAGTTTTGGTTATTAGTTACTGAGATAAGTGCCCTCATTTTCTGTTCTACATTCTTTCTTGTAATTCATTTTGTATATGAGCAAGAAAAAAAGACCTTGTAATAGAGTCTTCTTTGGTAAATCAGTGAGTGAAAAATTGCTGTTTTTTTCCTAAGATAATATCTTGCCTTTTTACTAACAATATTACCTTATAATAATAAAAATACTATACTAAATTTAAAAAGCTGAAGCTGTACAATTCACTCACCAGCAGCCACTAATTTAGCATAGTTGAGGCACTAATACAACTATTACTGACCACAAATAACTTGAGAACAAGCCTACTTACTTATTTGCACACATTTAAAGGTTCCCTTTGGGCCATTTACATATTTATAATGAGATTACAGCAGCTCTTTTATCTGTGAAGGGTCACATATTGACCAAATCGCTCATGTTTTTAAAATCTACAAATATGTATCTTCTGCTTGTTTACCCAAATGAAACCACGATCTCTTTTGAGAATATTTCATGGATCTAATAGTAGCTTTTTGGATGAATGCACAAAAGATAGCAGAAGCAAGTACAACAAGGTAATAGCCTATAGTTATAGTGTCAAACCTCTCAACAGAAACAGCTTAAAGCATATGACTGAAAAGCAAATGGGAAGGAAGAGCAGAGTTAGGTAACCGGTGCTCTATAGGTCAGGTGTGTGTTGATCATGTCGGCACCAAGGGGAACTTGGCAGCATGTGCTCAGGGCATGGGGACATGCTGTTTGCTATTTCAGGGTGGAGGGGAGTCAATCCTGAGCTCTAGGGGCATTTGCCACCTTGCCTCTCAAGTACTTGCCCAACAGAATGCTTGGCCCAGAAACTACTGGAGAAATTCCTGGAGAACACTTATGATGGCAAAAATGTTTCAGATTAAGGAGACTCAGATGGATCTTTCTTTTACGTTGCCTTGTATTTTATATCATAGAAAGAACTAGGATAAAATGCCACTTCATGAGAGCCAAAAGTTAACTGCTTGTTTCCAAAGCGAGTAATTATCAAGACAACATAGCCTTTTTACTGTTCTGAGTCCAATGAAGTGCATGCCCCTGAGGTGACCTCTGGTGGGTGCACCAGCTGAGGCTTGGTGTGGCAAATCCCAGAGAATCCTCCCATTGTCTTAAGCTCTGCTGTCCCTCAGTCCCTCTCCTACTGCCTCCCTGGCTCTGTGCCTGACATGCACACTCTCAAAGCAGCTCTGACCATGAGCAGGATGCTTGTCCAAATTAACATCTTGTGTTCTTACTAACGGCATTATGCTATAATAAATACACCATTAAATAAAGAAGCCTAGATCTTGTCTTGCATTCCTTCCTAGGACAGAAATTTCAAACCTTTTTTAGGAAGGCAGAGCTTGTACCACATCCAGACGTGCATACTGCTCTCCAGAGATGAATCCCAGACACCTGTTTCCCAGTACCCCACCAGACTTTCTATAGCAACTCTCCTTTTTATTTTCCATTTGAGTTTGTGGTTGATAAAAATGCTTACATAATCCCTTAATGTTACTAATGGATAAGTATGTGAGAAATAATTGAGGGTTCCTGAAATTATCTATCTTCTAGATGAAGCACATATATGCTATGTAAATGTATGTCTCTATGTATATAAAACTTAAAGTGCCACATAGAACTCAAAAGACATCATTTTGAGTTGCATTTTTGCTTAGAGATGGCTTGTGTAAGAGGATACTATCTTAGTTACGTTGTCATTGCTGAGACACAATACCTGACACAGACAAATTGAAGGAGAAAAGGTTTATTTGGGTTTACAGTTTACAGAGGTTTCAGTCCATAGTCTGGTTCCAAGGCAGGGTGGCATGGCAGAGGAGAAACAGTCCATGTCAGAGCAGACAGGAATCAGCCCGAGATCAAGGGAAGAAGAAGAGAGACACATCCTTACAGCCCTTGCCCCCATAACCTACATCCTCCCACCCGGCAATGCATCTCAATATCACACCCAGTTATAAACCCATTCATGGGACAATCCAGTGATAAGCATCATACCCCATGATCCAATCATCTCCCAAAAGCCCCACCTATGTACCCATGAGTCTTTGGGGGACATCCGGATATAAACCATAACAGACATGTTGTTCAAATAGTCTACACAGCAGAATGAAATAAGACTTGGGTGGCAGAGTAAGTGTAGAAAAGTTTGATGCCTTCTGCACAACCTCACCACCCCAAGTGTACTCGGGGTCACCTTACTGTCCTACATTTACTGTCAGGATGTCATTTGAAGACTTTCCTCCAGATAATGTCACAGTGTAAAAATAGCTCTTGTGTTAATAACTTAAAATGGGGGGATGTTTTCTTTGGACTGCCGGAAGCAGAAGCAAGAGCAAAATGGTGGCTGTTGCCATCATGGTGACCAGGGTTCATGGTGGAAGAATGAGATCCAAAGACTCAGACCTGGGGCAGGAAGGTGAGGAAGCAGGCAGTGCATGAGGGCCCATCTTCTGAGCCTCACCACTTCCAAGTTCAAAGGCAACGTGTGGGTGCAAAAGACAGCAGGACCTGAAGGCCGAGGAAGCGTGGAGCTACAGATGCAAAGAAGGACGTAAGGCAACAGGAGAAGACTGAGTACAATATCGTGACAGTACACAAGTGGGGATCTGGGTGCTTGCTTTTGTTGACACCTAAAGCTTGGTACGTGAGTGGCATGGAGGGATATAAAGTCATGGCATGATGACATGCAGGTTGGCCAGTCAACTTCCACCCTAGATTGCCTTCTATTCATGCCCAACTAACACTAAAAAGAAGACGTGGTGTCTCCAGGATGACTGGTGCTGTGAAGGGAAGAAGCAGGAGATATAAAAATGATGTAAGAGGACCAGGGCAAATATTCCAATAAACATAACCAAAGCACTGGGTTGGATGCAGCTGTATTGGGCTCAGAGAAGAGAGATGGAAGCACCATTTTTCTGTTATCATTCACTACTTCTTTTGTAAAATTCATCAGTCCCTCTACCTCAAGTTTTCTAGATGCTAAGATTACAGGTTTGCACCACCACATCAGCCCAGGCAACTTAATGATTTATCAGGGCCCAGTTTCAGAATTTAAAAATAAAAAGGTATGGGAATGTAGGCCAGTACTGCAAAACAAAAACAAAACAAAGTCAAAACTTATTGCTCAGAGGATGCAACATTTCAGTTATGCAGGAGGAATAAATTCAAGAGATCTAGTGTACATAGTCAATAATAACATATTGTTTTCTCAAACAATTATTATACAGTAGATTTTAAATATCAGAAAAATGGTAAGTATATGTATGTGTATGTTATTTAGCATGACTTAGTCATGCCTCAATGGATACATGT
Source organism: Hydrochoerus hydrochaeris (assembly GCA_004027455.1). Classification (NCBI taxonomy): domain Eukaryota; kingdom Metazoa; phylum Chordata; class Mammalia; order Rodentia; family Hydrochaeridae; genus Hydrochoerus; species Hydrochoerus hydrochaeris. The sequence continues at coordinate 161,609 of PVLA01002174.1, forward strand.
AACAAAGCATTCTGTTTATAAAAAATGTGTGTGCATTTTTGATATTTAAAAATAATTGAAACTTCTTTTGTGTGCCATGCTCCACTCTCTCCAGGTAAAGTTTCACACATCTTCTCTCATCTCAGCTTGTGAGTTCCAGTTTCCTGTCTGAGCCTGGGTTTTAACTTTTTCCCTGAGCTCAGGGCCAGACCTGCCCACACTTACAACTGATTCCATTAAAATTTTGAATAAACTGGGCATTGTGGTACATAATTTTATATATAGTTTGCAGAATGGATTGTGATTCAAACAAAGCTGTGATATTACAGTAGTATTCAGAAGGAGGTTGAGCTCTAGCTTCTATTTGAAAACTGTATTTTCCTCAGGATGGAAAGTTTTAAATTCTTTCCCCCTAGCTTTAATGTGCTACTTCCTCACAAGAGTCCAGTCAGGAGGCAAACATGCAAAAATATAGGTAAAGTACCTTTCATTGAAGCAGAATTTTTATTTTTTAGTCCTAACTGTCCTTTCATCTCCCACAAAGTAAGTGGTATTAAAGATGAGATGTATATATGTATATAATTTTGTCTTAGTTCTTTTCTCATTGCAGAGACAAAATACTTGACTCTCAAAGTTAAAGAAGGAAAGGGTTTTTTTGGCTCTCAGTTTGTAGAGGTTTCAGTCTTTATTCACTGGCTCCAAGGCAGGGTGGCAAGGCAGAGGGGTATGACAGAGAACAAAGTTCACAATGGGCAGAAGGCAGTAAAGCAACAAACTAGTGAAAAAGCAGCAAGTGACAACAGCAGCCCTCTCCCCGTCCCTCATATTCTATCCAGACTACACAAACTTAGGGCAAGTAACGTGCACACTCGGGATGAGCCTTCCCATTATATACCTTCAGAACTATGCCAAACCAATCAATGGACTAATTTAGTAATCAGTAACACCCTCAATGCCAGCATCACAGACTCTAGATCGAGCTGCCTCTGAAAAGCCCCACCTATGACTCCATGAGGCTGTAGAAGGACATCTAGACACAAACCATAACAAAAGGTCTAATTTCTTTTACATTTTGTAGAGGTTTCAGTCCATAGTGAGCTGGCTCCAAGACTTGATGACATGGCAGAAGAGAAACAGTCCATAGCAAGCCAGGCAGGAGCAGTGAGCCTGCCTTCCTTCTGCTTTCCTTTTTCTCCCATCCAGGCTACAGGCCTTTGGATGGTGCTAACCAGACTCAGGGTGGCACTTGCCATTGTATACAATGAGAATTGTGCTGAACCAATCACTGGACTGATCCAGTATCACACACCCATGAGTCAACCATCTCCCCAAAGCCCCACCTATCAGTGCATGAAGCTTTGATTGGACATCTGGATATAAGCCCCAATAACTTTTGGAACAAGGAGTGAGGACTTCCAATTTTTTCAAATTTTAGTTTTTGACTGAAATGTGTGCATTCATGGGGTTCAGTGTGATGTGAGGCATTTATAAAGGGTGTTTTAATATAAGGCTGTAAGTCACATGCATAAAGTATGTGCTGGTCAAAACCACATTCCCTTTTACTCACCTTCTTCCCACTTTCCCAACATCTAGAAATTATCATTCTCAGTCACACTAATTTTCTTCTTTAACTTTCACATATGAGAACATGCAGTACTTGTATCTCTGTGTCTGGTTTATTTCACTTAGCATAATGTCTTCCAATGCCATCATTTTGCTATGAATTAAGGAATTTCATTTTTCTTTGTGGCTATATATATATTTTTTTTTCCTTTGTCTACTCATCTAGTGATAAGCAACAAGGTTGATCCCATATCTTAGAGATATGAGAGTGAGTAATGCTGAAACAATCATGGGCATGTAGATATCTTTGGTATGCAAATTTCATTTATCTTTGTTCAAGAACCAACACAGAAATCTGAACCACCAAACTCTGACTTGGGTTAAACCAAGACTACCTATTTAGTCAAACTTTCCAAACAGAAATTCAAATTATTACTGTATAAATCATTCTAAACCACAAAATTTGGTAAGAGAAGTAGACTTAGTTATCAGACGATGTGATATGTAGATTTCAGGATATCTATCCAGGCATGGAAAGTTCATGATAGTGAATTAGATGCCAAGGTGAGCAAGATGGTTAGTCTCAAAATCCCTAAATTTAGCTGGGCCTGGTGGCATACACACCTGTAATCCCAGAATTCTGGAAGACTGAGGCAAAAGGATCACCAGTTTGACTTAGTGAGATTTTGTCTTAAAAATAAAAAAGTACAAAGGAGATGCAAATATAGGTCAGTGTGAATGGGTTCAATCTCCATTACTACACATACACAAAAAAATGCTTTAAATTAAAGAAGCCTTTAAATGGCTTTATAAATGCTAAAGCAAACTATCTCAGCAGTTGCACATTTAGAAACCCACCTGAGAACTATCGTCTAAAACATAGCTAAATATTTGTTGCAGTTAGCTTAAAGTTGCAAATAAATGTACAAAATTAGGAATATTGCACACAATAATATTGAACATCATACACTGTGCTGCTATTAAAAGTGACATTTACAAAGAGTTTCTAAATTCTGGAAAGGTGTTCATACTAAAGCTCTAAATGCATTAGGAGAACTCAGCAATGTAGGTGCCATGTGATCTTGACTAGTAGCACGTACAAAGAAATGAAGACAAAACATCTATAAATTGTAACTGATTTTTTTACTCTGAGATTGTATTGAGGTGTGATAGAAAAATACAGTGAATGTTTAATTGTTTTTTTTTAAATTACCATGTTAAAAGACAATGTTGTCATTAATTTTTCTTGAAATCTTCCCCCTCACTTCAGGCACACTTATCCCATCATGCTTGAATCTTTCTGAAGCTGTTCTGCAGGTTCTTTCTCCTGTGTGTCTTTACTCGTGCTGTCTTGGCTGCCTTGATGTCTTGAATTAACTTTCAGAGTCATTTGGACTTGGGGGAAGATCAGAAATCACATGGTGCCAGATCTAGTGAGTAAGATGGGTGAAGACACACTGTGGTGTTTTATCATCCTGTCTTTCTGTAACAGTGCTCTGCAGCACCATTCACAATGTTTTTCAGCACATTTTATAAAGACCCTCACAAAAGACTTCCAGAACTGCTTCAGAAAGTATCAAGATCAATGGGATATGTGTGTTTGAAGTGAAGGAGCATTTTTAGGAAGACTAATGGAAGTGTGTTTTTTATGGTAAGGTTTTTTTAAAATTTTATTTAAAGACTGGAAAAAACAGAAAAAAAGGTAGAAACAATACAGAATTTCAAAAAAACAGTAAGAAATCACTAGTTGATACATTACATATTGTCTTGGATATAGTTTTTCAAGTTACAAAATTAAAGTGTACAAAGTGGACATTCAAACAGTGAGGCTGCAAACAGTTCTGTTCAATGATCCAACAAAAACTTAGCAACATGGCTATCAATCCTACACACTTAAATATATATGCAGTTATATCATTTAGAGCACTTTCTTTTCCTCCTTTTGCTTTTTAAGTCCATTATCTGGTTAGTTATATCATGTTTCAGGTTGCTCAGTACCTTACTGATCTATTTTGTTGTTGTTATTTACTTTTTTTTTCTTATTTATTATTATTTTTTATTTTTAAAATTTATTTATTTATTTTGAAGGCAGTAAAATACAGCAGAACAAGACAGGACAAAGCCAATTGAGGCAGTGCAGTGAAATTGGTACAGAACCTCACAGTAAGTTATTGGGATAACAGCAATAAGTACAATAGTATATCTGGTTTTCTTTACAATAGTTGTTCCTTCAATCAGGTAGAGCAATATCGAAGGAAATATTGAAATTATAAAAACAATATTGAATAGAGCAATACTATTGATCAGAACAGAGCAAAACAGAGATAAAAATATTTGCCTTCAAAGAGATGGCAGAAGAAAATCCCCCTTATTTGCTAAATTGCATATAGTCAAACTTGCAAGAGATGCTCAGATCTCTGGATCACACTTGCTGGAGGGAGGGAAGAGATAGATGTTTGATTCTTAACTTTCGCACCGGCTCACAGCCACCCACCAGAGCGGCGAGCTGGCTGCCTGTTTTCCCAGCACCCGAAGTTCCAACATGGTGCAGATATCAGGAAACGCTGATATGGTTCTTGCCCTGGGGCAGCCATGACTTGGGAGGCCACAGCCACTTACCAGAACTGCATGCTGGTTTTCCCAGCGCCCCAAGTTCCAACATCTATGGTAAGGCTTTTAAATTTAACAATTCACTGTAGTCGTCCATTGGACCTTGTATGTGGTTGTTTTCTTTTTTTATTATTTTCTGTCTCTCCTTTTAATAAGCTTACCTAACTTAATATATGTATAAAGTTTCTAGATCTTCTTACTTTCTATTTTTTAATCCATGTTTCCTACCTTTTGTTTCTGTTTCTGGTCACTTTGGTTTGCACGTGGCTCTTTATGGCCCCCCTAAAACCCCTCCACTGCACACAATTCTGTGAGCCAAAACTTTCATTGCCAACCACTCATTATCTGTATTTTGAGTTGAAGGAGTTGAAGTGCCTCAGCCCTTATAAACTCTTTTATAAGTCTCTGAGAGCCCTGGATATTAACTGCTCTGGATTCACATGCTCTGCTCTCTGCCATTAAAAAAAGAAAGAAAACAAAACAAGAAAAATTTACCTCTGAACACCCATTGAGAAGGATTCGTGGGCTGCTAGAGATAGGAGGAAAACATTCAGACTCCCTGAAGATTGAGTTCTAAAACCAAACAGTTATGATAGCCTGATGAACACTGAAGGTAAAGAATCCGGGTTCTTACAAGTTAATAAATCTACCTCAAGTCCAATAGACATCATTAACCCTGTTGAATAGGGCCATATAAATTAAGTGATGCTTATTTTCTAACAAATATTTATTAGCATTTTTAGTACAAGAAAAAAGGTATGGGACTAACATAATTTATTGTATTTCATGTAGACATACTATTGCCTATGTTGGCCCTATTTAAAAAGGGGACTGGAAATGCCAAGATATATAAATAATATAAGGAGAAGCAGAGAGAGAGAGAATTTTGCCTTAAAAGTAGTTATATTAGTTACTTAAGTCTTTGACACCTCTGTTCAAAACCCAAAATAAAATAATGAAAATCTTCTAGTTTTCACTACTATTAGATTACGTTTGGCACATTCATAATTAAAATAGGAGTAGAAAATCTTGCTTTGGCATCTATACAAGATAGTTTAACCAAGAATCTAAGAGAAAGGTAGTTAAAAGGTGGAAAATGGTCTTAATGATAGAACAATGCCAGATTTGCCAAAATGCATATCTACTCCATCCCCCCAAAAGGAAAAAAAGTGCCCTAGTGTCTCTTTCTATGGTAGACTTGGGACTCCTCAGCTCCTATGAATCTGTTATTTTCATAACCTTGTAAAAAATATTCACATGGTAATTTGGTGCTTGAGAATGTCAAAAAAGGGACTTCATGTTTACCGACAGTGTTTTATGCCAGACACAATATTGACTCATTTAAAAGGTCTCACACAATGTCTTGCATTTAATCCTCACAAAAATGTACTTTATGTGCAGTGTTTGCTGTATCTCAGGAAACTAAGACATAGAGGGTTGACACCATCAGGCTTCCTGTCCATCTGTTTCTGTTCTTATTGCCAGTATCATGTCATTCCACAAAGCCCATCAGATGCTCATCACATAAATTAATGAGCGTCTTGTCTGAGAAATGTGTGAACAGTGAGAAATACAGTTTTCTCCCATTGAGCTGCTCCCCGTCAGATATCTAGATAGAAAAACAAAGCCTTCTTCTTCTTTGCATTTACAGGGTAGGAAAAATTCTCATAAATGTGTTTGGTTTTAAGCAAGCCACAGCTAACCTCAAATTTCTTTTTTTAAAAAGATGAATGCTATTTAACTTTCCTCCACTTTTTGGAAATTCTTGTTAGCCTAGACCAGGTTTCCATTTTCTTTCAGTCTTGTTAGAATTTTGTTGTTTAGCTTGTTAGGATTTTGTTGTTTGCTTCCATGCACGTTGCCTGCATGGTCATACCCAACACCTCCTCAGCCCCACACATACTTCTCTGCATCTTTTAAAAGGGGAGTTAGGTGGTTGTATAGTGCATCTGCTTTTCCTTTGCCTTGCATCAGAGCTGAAGCTTATTTGCCCTTTTCTGAGAAAATTCAAAATGATAGGAGCTTGAGTGACAATACTGTGAAACAGCAGGGCCACCAGGAAAGAAATCATAGAGCAGTGTGTGTGTGTAGAAATGAAGAATTCAGTTGAAACCTTAATAAGGTGTAATATGAGGGAAAGAGTCAAATTTATGGATCCAACAAGACACTTTGGGTGAGTGTCTATAACCATTCTAGACAAGCAGAAAGGACACAGAGGAAAGACCCCACATAAATGAAAAGAAGATAAAGACACTCAAAGTGATCCAGCACATGCACAAAAGAGGCCTCTAACATCAGTATTACTGTTTAATCACAAGCAGCCATTTGGGCACATGTGGTGAAAGATGCGTTCTTGGCAAAACAACACGTGAGGATTTTTGTGATTATGGTATTTTGCTGCCATCTCTGCCTTTAGTTTATCAGACAGTGGTGACATCAGCAAAAGGGCAGACTAGGAATTTCCTGACTTCACTTGGTCTACAGAAACCAAGCTAGTGGCTCTCCATAGACTAGAACACCCAACAACACAGGAACGAGGAGGAGACATCTCCCAAGAGCTCAGCGTTGAGAAGATCCTTAACAGAACTGAAGGAGGTACTATCACATTTGAGCTTGCCACCTTTCTGAGAAATCTGGGATCATGGGTTTCTGCGGTGGGAAGACAGAACTGGAGATGATTGCTCAGTTTCTACATCATCCCAAGGACCGCCACAGGACACACACTCCTGCCTCATCTCATGGGAAGCATCAGGAGTGCCAGCATGTCTGTCAGCTTTGCATTGCCTGACCATACCTAGATAACCCAGCAGAAAGGGAGGAAAGGTTTCAGAGGTCACTTTCTCTGACTATTGGCTCTGTTGCTTGGGAGTCTAGTGAGGCAGCACATCATGGTGAAGAATGTGTGATAGGTGAAACTATACCTCATAGCAGCCAGCAGAAGCAGGAAGCAGCTGTAGGTTGGCAACAACATCTCACTTGCTTGTATTGCTTTCCCAGGCCTGGAAACAACTGAGGTCTGTAAGTAAGTTCTAGTGCAATGACCAAGTTTAGATGTTCACAACGCATCTTCCCCGGAGTGGGAAGTAACTGTAGGCCAGTGAATAAGTTTCTATAACATAATGAAAAAGTTTCACTACCAAAGTATGTCTACAAAAGCCAAGAAAGATGCAGCCTCTTCAAATGCACTGAAATTAATCTAAGTATAAAAGAATTATAAAAAATTGGAGCTATATGACACAAACAAAAGAAGTCATTAAATCTCCACTAGTGAGCTCAGAAGAAATGAAGTTCTGTAAAATTACTGACATAAAATTACTGATGAAGAACTCAGAATAATTATCTTAAAGGAGATCAAGAAACTAAAGATAAAACAAACAGAAAATTCAGTTAAACTTGTAAAACAAACAATGAAAAATTTTCACAAAAGAATAGAAAGAATTACTACCACTTAGAACTTAGAGAAAAAGAATACAATAAAAGAACTGAAAAATGTACTAAAACCTTCTAACAACACACTTGATCAAGTAAAAGAAATAGTAAGCTTGAAGGTAAAACATGTGAAATTATCCAATAAGAGAGAGAAAAAAGTGAAGAAGATCTATGGAACAACATCTAACTTTCACATAATAAAGTGCATAAAGATAGAAATATATGTACTATTTACTTATGGAAATAATGGCTGAAAGTTTTCCAAGTCTGGGGAAACCTTGAAATATCCAAGCTCAAGAAATCCAGAGTTGACCAATAAAATTCAACTCAGAAGGCATTCACTAAGATACATCATTATCAAAGTGATCAGAAAATCAAAGGTAAAGACTGTTGAAAAGAGCAGAGGTATACAGGACATACCACATTCAAGGGAATTCCAATACAATTTTCAGCAGATTTCTCAGCAGACATCCCTCAGGCCAGGAAACAATGGATGATATATTTAAAGTGATAAGGGGGCAAATAAAATCCTGCTAATACTGGCATGCCGTGGTACTCAGTTGCTTTAAAACTCAAATTTAGTACTTGATGCATTTTGACACAAAAATTGCATTCCCAGTATTCATCATTTGTTTGGTATGTGACAAGCATGTTAGAACTTGTAAGTGTGACTGTTTCGTGACTTACTACCCTTTCCAGCCAAAACAATTTGCTATGTTCTCTTATTTTTTGGAAGTACTCACAATTCCTGGAACAAATTAATGATGAGCAATATAATACTACACTATACCACTACACCCAAGAAAGCTGTCCTTCAAAAATGAAAGAGACAAAGACTTTTCTAGACAAACAAAAGCCAAGGGAGTACCCCATCATCGGAACCATCTTACCATATGAGAGTTGTTGAAGTGAGTTCTTCCAGATGAACAATATGTTAATGAGTGACATGAAAATAACTGGAAGTATGAATTCATTAGTAAAACTAAGAACACAGTTAAATTCAGAATATTCTAATAATGTAATCATGATGGATAAGTCACTTCTATCATTAGTATGAAACTTAAAAGACAGAACTATAAAAAGTAATAACTAAAATAAATTTGTTCTATATTCTATATAGAAAAGTGAAAATTGTGACCAGAAAAATTTAGCTGGGTGTGGCACCACATGCCTATAAGCCCTGTACTGAGAGGCTGAGATGGGAGGAATACAGCATATTTGAGGATGAAAGATGGAAAGAAGTGAGTTAAAATACAATTTCATTTTGTTTCGATCTATATTAAGTTGTTACAAACTTAAGTTGTTATAATTACACTATTTTTGTAAGCCTCACAGTAACACTTGTAATAGATAACAATAATGATAAAAAGCAAGGAATCAAAATATACTACTGTAGAGAACAATTACTTAAATGTAAGAAAGACAGTAACAAAAAATTTAAGAATAAAAAAGCCCTGCCTAATAGCTGGAAAACAACAGACTTTTTGCAGTAAGTCTTTGTCAGTTGATAATTACATAGCAGCAAAAGGATTAAGGGCTCTGATTAAAAACAAATAGAGTGGCTGAGTGGTTAAAAAAAATAAGACCCAACAATATACTGCTCACAAGAGACCCATTTCACCTTGCAAAGGCACAAATAGACTAAAGTAAAGGAATGAAACAAGATATTCCACACAAACGCAAATAAAAAACAAAACCCAGGAGGCGCTACATTAAGTAAAGTGAATTTCAAGTCAGAAACTATAAAAGGAAACACAGAATTAGATAATGATAAAGAGGTCAATTCAACCTGAAGAGACAGCAACTGTAAATATATATGTAACCAACATCACAGTGTCTAACATACAAAGCAAATGTTAATAAATCTAAAAGGCAAAATACACCGGAGTACAATAATAGATTTCAACATCCCACTCTAAGCAATAGTCAGATTATCCAAGCAGAAAGTTAATAAAGAAATACCATATTTAAGCTGGACTAAAAACAGACCTAATAGACAAAACTTTCAATGTAATAGCCAAAAATTATGCATTACTCTCCCATACATTTATACAGAAAAAATTCTCCAAGGTAGACCATGTATTAAGCAACAAAAACAAGCCAACTATTTCAAGAAGATTTAAATCAATATCAAGTACCTTTTCAGACCACAACAGTAAAAACTGGAGGGAAATTTGAAACTTTACAAATGCATTGAAATTAAATAACATGGCCCTGAACAATCAATAAAGAGATGAAGAAATGAAAAGTGGAATTAGAAAAGTAATTGAGACAGATGGAAATGGAAACGTAATGTAATACAACCTATGAGATATAACAAACTACTGTAAGAAGAATGCCTGTAGGAATAAAAGCCCACATCAAAAAGAAAGATCTCAAATAAAACATGTATCATTGCATCTTAAGGAATAGAAAACCAAGAGCAAGTAGCTTAATATTAACAGAAGGTGAGAAATAATAAATATCAGAGCAAAAATAAATGAAAAAGAGACTAAGAAAACAAAAAATCAAGGAATCAAAGAGTTGGTTTTAGGAACAGATAAATAAAAGCAATACCTTTAGCTAGAGTATCTTCAATAGATAGATAAATCCTAAATAAGTAAAACCTGAGGTGGAAAAGAAGACATTACAATTGATAACAGAGAAAAGCAAGAGGATCATATGAGATAGTTATGAATAATTTTATGCCAAAAAACCCTGCATAACATAGGACAAGTAGACTCCTGAACACATAAAATATAACAAGACTAAATTAAGAACAAACAGAAAATCTGGACAGACCAGTAATAAGTAAGAAAATTAAATAAGTAGTAAAAAGTTTCCATAAAACAAAAACCCAGGCTTGCTACCTTCAATACAGAAAAAAAAAGAGAGTTAAGAAATATCATGTGCAAGCATAAATTCTCTATGATGAATGTGATTGTTTACATATATCTAAAATGTAAGAATAAATTAGAGACTTTCAAAAAACAAAAGAAAAATGGAAAAGTAGCACCAATTTTTCTCAAAGTGATCGAAGAAACTGAAAAGGAAAGGATATTTTCAAACTCATTCTATGCAGTCAGTGTTATACTGAGAACCAAATAAGATAAGGTTATAACACAAAGAGAAAACTACAAGCCAACATCCCTGATAAGCATAAATGTAAGAATCCAAACCAAAAACAAAGAAATGCAAGATAACTGAATTTTACTTTGTATTAGAAAGCAGATGAGATTCATCCAAAGGATAAAAAGATGGTTTAATACACACAAACTAAATGTGATAAAACACATTCACAGAATTAAGGACAAAAACAATGTGGTCATTTAATAGATGTAGAAGTTTTTGCCAAAATTCATTACATCTTAGTAAAAAAAATCTTTCAATAAATAACATATATGTCTTAGTTACTTTTCTAATCCTGGGATAAAAAAACCCTGACATTTCTGAGTTAAAGGAAAAAAGGTTTATTTCAGCTCACAGTTTGTAGAGGTTCTAGTCAATAGCTGGCTGGTTCCAAGGCCAGGTGGCACAGCAGAGAGCAGCACAGAGGAGAAACAGTTCATGGTGTGGAAGCAAACAGCAAACAGCAGCAGTGAGCCTACCTTTCCCTTCTACTCCATGCAGACTGCAGGTTACTGGGATATTGCTACCCGCACTCAAGTTAGTGCCTCTGACTTCAGTAAATCCACTCAGCAACACCTAGGACTCTGTTAATTCCAATTAGTGAATTAATTTACTAGTGCACACCCTTAATTCTAGTATCACACAGCCTAGACCCATCCAGCTCTGAAAAGCCCCCTGTGAGTGCATGAGGCTTTTAGAGAATATCTAAGTAGAAGCCATAACAATATAGAAGAATTAAACCTCAATATAGTATATGTCATATATGACAGATACATGACAAACCCATAGCTAATACAGTACAAGGAGAAAAGATGTAAATCCAAAAGCTTGGGTATATGAGTACTGCATATATATAAGATTTGCTTAATATATATAATACATACATGGTGCTAATACAAATGTCCAAAAGTGGAGTCAATGTGGCTGAATACAGGAGGAATCGTACTGAAGCTACTCAGAGAAAACCAACTAAAAACCCAGGTAGCTAGAAGGAGGGATATATATCCTGATGCCAAAAGATGGATATGATCATTCAGGATTTAAGCAGCCATGCACCACTGTGAAGCAGTGAGTGGGAGGTTGCCACTCCCTCCGATGGAGAAGAGATTGGAGAGAGACTGAGCTGTCTTGGGCTGTGTCCATGGTGATGACAGCACCCACCCCCAGACCTGCAGGAAGTGGCATGAGAAGTTATAAACATAAACAGAAGAGGCTGTGCAAGGACTGTGAGTGTACGCACAGGACTGGGAGCAGCCTCAGACTGCCTCTGTGTGAGGACATCCCAGCAGCTGGGACAGCGATGCAGAGAAAATAGGTTAAGGAGACGCAGATGAACCACCGAGGGACATAGAGAGAGGTGCTGTGTGAAGAGGCCGAGACCAGCACTGTACACAGCACTAAAGTCCTGGAAACTCGGCAGGGCTAACCAGTGCAGTTTTGGGCTCTTGACATCGAAACTACCTATTGACAACAAAACTACTGACAACAGAGAATTTTTACTGTTTTCTGTTTTCTTCTTTTCTTTGTTCATTTGTTTTGTTTTCCTTTTTCTGTGTGTTTGTTTGCTTTAGGTTTTTAATTTGATTGTATTTTTCTGTTCGTCTTCTTTTTCTCTGCTGAACTATCTTTCTTTCTTTTTTTTTTTTTTTTTATATTTTCACATCAGTGAAAATTGTCTCTAGTATGTCCAGCTTGATTGAATGGTCTTTTCTCCTCCATTCTTTCTCCCCTGTCCTCTGCTACAATTTCCCAAAGCTTAGGTGATTATCCTTTGTCCTTCGGCCTTTTTACTACTATATTTCTTTTTATTTATCTCTGTCTTGTCTCCTACCCCACTTAAATTTCCCCCCACATGTTAAAAATCACTCCTCTTAGGGAAAACTCATTACATTCAAGTTCCTGGTTTATGCTGGATTTTGTTATATAACTATAGATCCCGCTCCCATAGCTAAAGGTACCAATTTAATAGTTTTGACTCTTTGCCAATTTCCAGGCTATGCTTTATGCTACTGTTATTACTGTTGATAGTATTATACTACCCAGTATGTCATACCTGTTCTTATCAGTTGTTCTCCTTTGTACAACAACACCAAGATTGTCTGGAGTCATAATCACCACCATAGTTCTATACCAAAGGAAAGGGTGCCAAGTCAAATAGCAAATTCTCATTCCTTATAAATTGGGAAGGTAGAATCTGGGGACAAAACACAAGGACTAAAAACCACTTACACTAAATGTCCTCTCTGAGGAACAGACATTTCCCAGAGAAGCCTCAGTACTAGTGATAAAGCTATATACCACGAGAAAATTACAAATATCAACACAGAAAACAAAAGTAAAAAATAGAAAATGTCACACAGAAGACTTAGCTGAAATGATAGGAGCAAGAGTAAAAAAAATACCAGTGAGTGAGGTAATAAAGAAAATCAGAATGGATCAAGAAATAAGATCCAACAATATGCTGCATAAAAGAAATGCATTTAACTCAAAAAGAAATTTGAAAACTTAAAGACAAAGGATGGAAAGCAATACTCTATGTGACAGGAACCTGGAAAAAGCAGAGTAGCTATTATAGTTGCAGACAACGAGAATTTCAAGCAAGGACTGAACAAAAAAGGCAAAGTTACCACCTACTTTTTAAGGGAAAACTCCAAGAGAAAGAGATAACAATCATAAATATAGATGCGCCAAATACAGGTACACTCAACTATATACAACGAATTTAACAGACATGAAAAATCAAATCAGCACTAATACAGTTATAATGCAGAACCTTAATACCCCAATGTGACATATAGACAGACCAATAAGACAAAAAAACAAAATAAAACAAAACAAATATATATATATATATATATATATATATATATATACACCAAACTTGTGAATAAATTGACTTAAGAAATGTCTAATAGAGTATTACACCCCACAACACAGAATACACATTATTCTTAGCTGTGCATGGAACATTGTCCAAAACAGACCACATACTAGCCCGTAGAACATGATTAAGTAAATGCAAAGAAATTGAATTTATTCCATCCATAGTGCAATGAGAATGGAAATCTATGGCAAAACAAAACAAAACAAAACAAAACACACACACACACACACACACAAAAATTTGGAACTAGGGGTTTAGCTCAGTGGTGTAAGTGCCTGCCTGGTAAGCATGAGGTCGTAGTTCAATTCCCAGTATAAAAAAAAAAAAAAGAAAAAAAACTTCATAAATAGATGGAAATTAAATAAACCCTCCTGAACAACCAATGAGTCACAGATGAAATTAAACAGTATTTACAACTAAATAATAATGCCAACACAACATTCTGCACTTAATACACACAATGAAAACAATCCTAAGAGGAAAACTTGCAACATTAAATTTAAAAAATTTTAACATTAAGAAAACAGAAAGAGGGCCAAAGATATAGCTCAGTGGCACTGCACCTGCCTGGGAAGTGTGAGGTCATGAGTTCTATTCCCAGTACCAAAAGAAAAAACAGACCAAGCTCAAATAAACAACATAATGTTGAACCTCAAACTTATGGAAAAAGAACGAATCAAACACAAACCTTATATGATTGATGAAATTATGAAGATCTGAGCAGAAAGTAATTCAACTGAAACTAAGAAAACAATACAAAGATTCAAAGAATCAAAGAGTTATTTCTTTAAAAGATTATATAAAGTTGATAAATCCTTAACCAACCTTATCAAAAAGTAGAAAAGGAAAGAAAAGTTTCAAATTCATGCATTTAGGAATAAATAGGGTGAAATCACTACTGATCCTGTGGAAATCCAGGAGATCTAATACCTACTTTGATAATCTGTATTCTAATAAAATGGAAAACACAGAAGAAATGGACAGATTCCTAGATACATAGAACTTAACAAAACTGAATCATGAATATATAAAAATTCTAAATAACCTGATATTAACCAATGAAATTAAAAATATAATTAAAAATTCCTAAAAAATAAAAGCCTGGGTCCTGAAGGATTCACTGTTAAATTCCAAAAGAAATGTAGAAAAGATCTAATGCCTTTACTCTCAAACTTAATGAAATTAAAAGGGAAGCAATCCTCCCTAAGTCATTCTTGGAAGCAAGTATTACCCTGATAGCAAAACTAGAGAAGGACACAATCAAAAAAAGAACTACCAAGCAATCTCTCTAAGGAACATAGGTACAAAAATCCTTAGTAAGAGATAGCAAACAAAACGCAGTAAATCAAGAAGATGATACACCATGAACAAGTAAGATTCATCTGAGGGAAGCAGGAATGAAATAAATGTAACACACAATGTCAACAAGTCAAAGACAAAAATTGCATGATCATTTCAGTAAGTGCAGAAAAAGTATTTGACAAAGTCCAACACCCAGTCATGATAAGAACCTAAAGAAAACTGGAAAGATGGTCTTTATCTCAACCTGATAAAAGCCATCTACAATAAATCAACAACTGACATCATACTAAGTGATAAAAATTGAAAGCTTTCACTCTAAAGTCAAGAACAAGACAAGGATGTCTACTATCACAATCCCATTCAGTATAGTTCTGGAAACATTAGCCAGCGGATTACACATGAGAAAGAATAAAAGGAATAAAATTGGAAAGGAAGAAAGTAAATTATCATTTTTGCAGATGACAGGGCAATCTATATAGGAGACCCCAAAAACTCCACTAAAAGACTTCTAGATCTAGTAAACCAAATTCAGTCAGGTAGCTGGAGACAAAGTCAACACTCAAAAATCAACAACATTCCTGTACACAAACAATGAACTCACTGAGTGAGAAGTTAAAGAAACACCACTTTTCATTATATCTTCCAAAAAAAAAAAACTACTTAGGAATCAATCCAACAAATGATGTAAAATATCTATATATTGAAAATTACAGCACTCTGGAAAAGAAGATTGAAGAGGATATCAAAAAATGGAAAGATATCCTTTGCTGATGGATAGGGAAAAACAACACCTAACATTAAAAAAAAAGCAATAGGAGTCAATCTAACAAATGAAGTAAAAAGATCTTTACATTGTAAACTACAGTACTCTGAAAAAGGGTGTTGAAGAAGGTATCAGAAAATGTAAAGATGTCCCTTGCTCCTAGGTAGGAGGAACCAACTGAAAATGGAAAACTCCAAAAATTACTGTATAGATTTAGTGCCATCCCAAACAAAATACCATTAGCATATTTCACATCACTAGAGAAAACATTCCTAAAATTCATTTGTAATCTGAAGAGAGTTAGAATAGAAAACAGCATTCTGGGCAACAAAGACAAGGCAGTGAGCATCACAATCCCTGACTTGAATTATACTATAGTGCTACTGTGATAAAAGGAAACATACAAACAAACAAACAAACAGAAAACCAATTTAGCACTGGCAAAAAAAAAAAAAAAGAAGAAATGAAATGAAAGGAAAAGGGACTCAAAGATAAATGGAACAGATTAGAAGATGCAGTTACAACTCCAAACAAACTCAGCCACCTTACCTTTCACAAAGGAGCCAAAGACATTCACTGGAAGACTTTTAATAAATGGCACTGGAAAAACTGACTTTCACAACTGGAAGACTAAAACTAAACCCATTCTCATGCACTAAAGTAAAATGAAAATAATTAAAAGATCTAACTCTTAAAACAGAAATACTAAATCTGTCGGAAAAGAGAATAGACAGAATTCTTGAAGATAGATATAGGCAAAAACTTCATGAACAAAACCCCAATGATATGGGAAATATTACAAAGAATGAACAACTGGGATCTCATGTTATTTAAAAAAAAACCTTTGCACAGCAAACGAAATCACCAACAACATGAAAAGAAAACCCACAGAGTGGGAAAAAAAAATAGCCAGTTGTTCCTCAAAGAAATATTATCTAGAATATGTAAAAAACTAAAAAAAAAATCAGACCCCAAAATTTAAAGATCTAGTCCAAAAATGGGCATCTGAGATGAATACACACTTCGCAGATGAAGAAGTATAAATGGAAATAAATATATGAGAAAATATTCAACATCACTGATCATTTGACAGATACAAATCAAAACAATGCTGAGATGGTATCTCACTCCAGGAAGAATAACTATTATCAACAAAGAAACCAATAGCAAAGACTTTTCCCCAGAAAAAAGCATCCTTCTTTGCTGTTGGTGGGAGTGTAGATGGGGAAACCACTGTGGCAATCAGTGTGGAGATTCATCAAAATACTAGGACTAGAGGTCCCACTGGACTCAGCTATTCCCTTTATGGGTGTCTTCCTGAAAGAATTAAAAGTATCATACCAATATGCACACCTATGTTTATAGCTGCATAGTTTGTAATAGCTAAATCCTGGGAACAGCCCAAATACCCACTGACTGTTGAGTAGATAAAGAAAATGTGGGGGTCTTATATACTGAAGTACTACTCAACCATAAACAAAGATAGTCTTGAGACATGTCTAGGTAACTGAGTGTATCTTTTGACCATACTCTTACATAAAATAAATAGGACACAAATGTGTAAATATTGCATTGTGTCTCTAGTGTGAGGAACTGAGAGTATAAATAAGAACCAAAATATATAATAGATATTGGGAAAGCAATGCTTTGTAAATAACAGGGGAAATTGGTATTGAATGAAAGGGAAGATAATAGGTAGAAAAGGTATCAAATTGTATCATATATAGGTACAAATTCCTTGAGGTGAATGTGATTAACATGCATATTGAAATTATATTAATAAATTTAAATAAAATTAAATGTCCAACATACTTAATTTTCAATGGCATTCAAATCAAATCATAATGAGGCACCACTTTACTCCAGCTAGAATTGCTACTACTAAAAATACAAAACGTAACTGTCGGTGTGGATAAGGAAAAAGGGGACCCTTGTGTACTGTTGGTGAGAATGTAAATTAGCCCTTCCAGCATGGAAAACAGTATGGAGGTTCTTCAAATTATTAAAAACAGAACTACCATATAATCTAGCAATTTACTACTCTGTATATATCCAAAGAAAAAGAAATAAATATGTTGAAAAGGTTCCCCTGCTCCCTTATTATGGCACTATTCACAGTAAACAATATATGATTCAACCAAAGTGTTGAACTAAACCATAAAGAAAATTCAGTCTATTGCACAATGGAATGCTATTCAGAAGGAAAGAAAACAAAAATTTTGTCACTTGGGACACCATTGATGGATCCGGAAGGCATTACCTTAAGCGAAATCAGCCAGACATAGTAAGACAAATACTATTTAATCTCATTCATACATAGAATCTAAAAATGTTAACCTTGTAGAAGTACAGAGTAAAACGGTGATTACCAGAAGCTGTGGGGGTTAGGGTAGGTGGAAGGTACAGAGAAATATGCTGGTCCAAGGATATATAGCTACAATGAGGCGGGAGGGATAAATTCAAGAGACCCATGGCACGGCGTGGTGACTACCCTCAATGAGGATCTACTATATTCTTTTAAAGGATAGTAACCTTAGGACTATAGTCAAGACTGAACCAGAAAGATGATAATTCTGTGAGATAAGGCACTTGTTACGCTGACGTAACCATTCCACAGTGAATATACGCTTCAAGGTGTCTTGCTGCACAGGATAAATATGTATAAACTTATCTGTCAATGTAGAAGAAGGATGGAAGGAAAGAGATGGGAGGCAGGGAATGAAGAAAAAAGACCTCTCCTGAGAGAGAGAGAGAGAGAGAGAGAGAGAGAGAGAGAGAGAGAGAGAGAAACAGAGACACAGAGACAAAGACAGACATTAAACCTGTATATACAATGTTGAGTATAACAAGGTTCAAACTGTGCAGAAAAATCTGGAGGGAAAATGTTTCTACTGGTCTGCATGGACATGTACCATATGAACCCATAGCATATATGAATATGCATCAGAATCAGCTGAAGGGCTCAATGAAACACAGTGCTGACCCTCCCCAGAGTTACTAATTCAGTAAGTCTGAAGTATGACTCAGTCTTCCACATTCTCAATGACCTCTTAGATGATGCTAACTCTACTGGTCTGGGGACCACACTGGAGCAGGTGTGGCATGAAGCATGGTGGAGGACTCCAGCTGTCTTTGGACAGAATCCATGAACCTTCTCACTGAAGCCCTCCCCCAACTTTAAGAAAACATGAACAAAAGGTGGCCAATGCTTCTCATGTTACTGACAGCAAAACAGGACTTCTGCTTCTAAGTTGGTGTTGATTTCTTAAGGTTAACTCAAGAAAAGTAAGTTAAGTCATGTGTCTCAGTCACATTCTTGTCTCTGAGATATAACAGCTTATATCTGCAACATTAAGGAGGAGAGGTTTGTTTTGGCTCACGGTTTTCACAAGGCTCAGTCTATATTTGATCAACTTCAAGGCAGGAAGGGCGTGGTCGGAGGGTCTGGAGGAGGAATGCTGCTCACCTCATGGTGGTCAGGAAGCAAAGAGAGAAGGGAGGAGCAGGGGAGAGAAATGCATCTTTCCAGGTCACACCCCAAGGGACACACATGCTCTGACCAGATCCCACCCCTAGTAGTGGGTTCAGCTCTGATGAATATAGCATCCTCATGTTCCAATCACCTTCCAAATGCCCAGCCTCTGAACTCATGATGCTTTTGGGGGGGACATACTAGATATAAGCCATAACATTATGCAATCATTTTTGCTGTATTTATCCCCTGCTTCCAATGAAAACAACTCTTTTAAAAGCAGCTTAAAATAAATGATGGCCATACCGAAAATCCAAACAGGAGAAAACACCTAGAAAGAAAAGAGAGAAAACACATGGATAAAATAATTAACAGTTTTAGCCCAGATTTTTTAAAGCAAATTTTCAAAGTAAGAATAGGAACAACAGCAGGTTCTGTAGCTGTCATGTATATGAAACATACATAGACTAGTTCTTCAGGAAGGACACGTATTTGTGAGATTTCACATAAGAAGGAAGAAAGTATAAGGCAATTTCAGAGGGTGGCATCACATGGACAGTTATTCAAAGATCAAAAGGCAAGGAAGGCATACGTGTGGGATAGTACACAGGCTGAGGTTAGGTGAGAACTTGCTCCTAGTATGAACAGACAAGAATCTCAACCCCAATAGGTTAGAGGTGCAGTGTTAGCTGCAGAAGATCCTAGGCTCATGATTATCACAGTCAGATTCAAGCTGAGCAGAAACAAAGGCTCAAACTATTGCAGGCTCATGGGAAAAGGCAGACCAGCTTCCCGAAAGCCCTGACACTGGTCAGCCCTGTTCAAGGAAGCCACAGCTGACAGAGGGACAGGGGAGCAGCTTCAGGTCTAGACAAAGGCCAGTTGGGAATGTCTGAGAATTTGAACGATGTTACCTGGCAGAAAATAAACCACTGATAAAGCACCTGAGAAACCCCCTCATATAAACCAGTCTCCATCTCCTTATTTTGCAAGGTTTTCTGGGTGTCAAACTCCTGGCATATGGTCAGACTTCCCAGATTACTGGTACATCCGGCTAAGGTTGGCTGTGCAGACACATCCTGTGTCCAGGGCCTTTCTCTTGCCAGGAGAGGTGGAGTGACTGAAAAGGAATTAACCAATCGGATCTGACCCTTTCCCACTTCTGTGATGTCCTCTGGACTCCTCACACCCTCACATGAATCAAAACAGTCTCGACACATGTTGATTACACTAATGTCCTAACGTGCCTTATGTCCTTGGGACAGCTTTCTCGGAAAAACAAAGTCCCTTAAATAAACAGTTTGCTTGGGAGGCTTCAGGAAGGCGAGAGCAGCTGAGAAACTTCTTCACGCAGCCATGCAGCACTCTGTTTATACTCCATCGATATGGATAAGCATCTCCAGGAAAGGTATGTAGATCTCACTTTTTTAGTCTGGTCCTATTGTTGACTTTTGCCTCCCTGCCCAATCCATCACAACCGTTTCCCATTATCTTTCCCATAAATGCACCAGGACATTCCTTTGGGTTGCTTAACAAACAAATTACTTTTCAACTCCTTCATCTCCTTCCTCCCCACCCTCTTTGAGTAAATATTTGGTGGACATGATCCCGTGGCTCAGCAATTTGCAGCTAGTCTTTGTCTTTCCAAAGGCAAAATAAGATGGACGAGGTTAATAGAGGATATGAGTTATCTTGGATAATCAGTTGCAATATCCACATCTCTAATTCAAGGCTTCCTTTGATTTATCAATGTCATCTTTCACATTAAGGCCCCCAACGTCCATTTTCTTCATTTCCTTTCTAATTATTGCTTCCCCACTCAATAATTTGCTGTTACATAGCTTCTGAAGTCTTGCATCTAGTTTGTTCAGCATCTTGGAATGTAATGAGAAAAATGGAGACTCTGTTAGAAAAACCATATGGGGTTTTTGTTCTTTTCATTTACTCTTCCTACCCTCTCTAGCTTGTCAGTAATTACGTCGAGCCTAGTGGCTAATGATGTTGGGGATGAAGAGTAAATAGCTTTTCTGAGACCACTGTGGGGAAAGGTTATACAGACTCGAGGCTCAGCAGTCAGACCCCTGGATCAAAACACATTTTACGAGCAGAAACTGGTGTGAGTTCTTTAATCTGCAGTGTTCAGAGTTAGTTAACTGTAAATTCTGAGTGGTTTGAAACTCTCAGAGAATGTAAACACTGAATGTTCAACAAAAACAACCACAACAAGTCCCCACGCAGGGTTGTTGAGACACCGAAAGAATGTGTGGTACTTCTTACCCCTCACTGCTTCTTTCCCACTACAGACCGTTATCATCTCCCACTGCATTACTGCAACAGCTTCCAGAATAGCTCTCCTCACTTCTCCCCCCCCTATTCCTAGTGCAGTAGCCAGTGACACTTTTAGTTATGAATCTGTCCAACTCTTCAGAGTCTCTGAATCTTTTGCAGTCAGAGTTCTCCTGATGGTCTCCTCAGGCTTCATGGGACAGTCCTTCAAGGCCTCCTTAATTCAAAACCCCATTACTGCCTTCCTTGCTTATCATATTCAGCCACATTGGTCTTCCCATGATCCTTGAATGATTCAGGCATGCTCATAGCTCAGGGCTTTTGCATTAGCTGTCTATTCCCCCTAGAATGCTCTGTGCAGTGCCCTCTGCCTTCAGCCTGATTTCATACAGCTCAACTGTATTGGTCCGTAAATGCTGTTGGCTTCAACCTCATAAGATTGCATCCCCTTGCTTTGCTGCTGCTGGAATTTCTCAGAAGTCAGAGGAACCACAGAGCCTGAAGATGCATGCAGCCTGAGATAGAATTTGGTGAATAATTGTCCAATCTCTTAGTCTTTGGTGGGACAATTTGGGGGTAGATCCTACATGAATCCTTATAAGAACCTAGCAGAGTTGATCTCCATCTGCTCTCCTCACAGATACACTCTATGTTGCTTTTCTCTCTCTGCCATCTCCGTTTTCCTCACTTTTTGCCTCTACATTCTGGAATGATGTTCCCAGTCTCAGCTCTCAAAGCTGCATTCCTTTGTGACATCCCAGGATGAAAACCAGAAGGGAATGTCCATTTTCAGTTGAATTAGCACAGGAGCTTTCAGATGCTTGAAGTTAGATTTAAAAAAAAAAAAAGTCTGTTTTTCCTTTTCCCAACTGTAGATAATTCTGAGAATGGGCAGCCAGGGATAGCCTTTACTGGCTGCAAATGTGGGGGTGAAATTTAAAGCACGAGTCCCATGGGGAAAAACACATATCTTTGCCTTAGGGTTTAGACCTAGACTGTCCCCCTAAAGGCGCATGTGTGTGAAGGTGGGACTTGCTCAGAAGGATTCATGCACCGAAGTGTTCAGAGCTGAATGTACTGCTAGGAGGCAGGGCCTGGTAGGAACAGGCTGGGGGTTTTACCTCCCTCTCAGGCTCCTCCATTCCCTCTCGGCTTCCTAGCTGCCATGGAATGAGCATCTTTCCTCCACCCAGGCCCTTCTACCATATGGGCTCTGCCTTCGAGCCAGGTGACCATGGACTGGAAAAATGAGCTGAAATAACCTGCTCCTTTTTAAAATTCTAGTGTTGGGTATTTTGTCCCAGGGAAAAGGAAGTGACTAAGACATTTTCTGAGAGCATTTATGAATTTTTTTCCCTGTCTTTTTTGTAAATTTCAGCATCAGGCAACATTATTCCGAAACTAGGAAGTGCTTGCTGTGTCTCACCATCGCTTCCTGCCGCGGGGGTGTGGCACCTGGAGTCTACCTGCTCATGCTGTGGATTGTTAGGAACCACAGAGAGACTCATGGGTCACATTAGCATCCCAGGGACTCAGCAAAGAAAGAGAAGAGGCTGGTCTAACTGTTGTCTGGAAAATACTTTCTGTCCTAGAACACTACCTCCCCTTGATTTTAACACAGTAGAGAGGATGTGTCAACTCGCTTGGCCTGCCATAAAAACACCACAGAGTGCTTTGAACAATAGAACTTTATTTCCTTAGGTTCTGGAGGCTTAGTGCTCAAGAACAAGCCCAAGACAGCCCCATTCAGTATCCTCAAATTGTCTGCCTTCTCCATGCATATGTGTATGGTGTCTCTACATGTGATAGAATTTCTTCCTCTTGTAAGCTCACTACTTAGATTGCATTAGGACTCAGCAGAATGACCTCAGTTTACCTTAATCACCACTTGAAACATGGTCTTCAGCTACACTCGTATTTGTAGGAACTAGGGAGTAAGGTTTAACATATGACTATGAGAGAGGGGATACAACTCAGCTCATGACAAGACGATAGAGAATTACTGGAATAAATGTGGCACTCCCACTTTACATTGTGCCCCCAATCTGGACCTTGAAGGTATCCCAGATTCATGAGGGTCCCTGGGCAAATATTTTAGCCACAGTTCAGTATCAGCCACTCATTTTGCCATCTGTCCCAATATGGCGCCCTTTACATGGTGGGACATTCATGAGCAGCATAGGGACACATTACTATTGCCTCCACTACTGCTTCCCACATGTCAACCATCAAATTACTGGTGCCCATGGCCTGTCATGCCAAAGCCACTTTGCTTGAGGAGGCAGACTCCTTGCCCCTTAGTGCCGTACCGTGATCCTAATACATCAGAGTGCAACGTGACATCTGCTCTGCCTTTACTCTTATAGCCGTGTTCCCACAAAGACCCATTCATAACCCTCAGAGCAACCTCAGAGGCAGACACCACCTGCCCAACCCTTCTTCTCAAGGGCACAACTGCTCTTTTGCCCCAATCCTTCTCTTCTCCATCCTTTTTGTCACCTCTGAAGCCCCCATGGTTCATATTCAGCCCACTTTAAAAACTTCTCCTTGGTTGAATGAACTATAGGAGCTGTAGGTTCAGGACCAAGTATTTCAAAAGACTGGAGACTCATGTCTCCAGACATGAGTTTACTTAAAACTAAAAACATCCAATAATCTCCTAGATGTGTACAGAATGTTAGAGTTATTAAGATGTTTCACATATTCACTACATTATTTGATCTTCCAGCATTTCTGGAGAGAGAATTGTCTTTATTCTCAGAGAAGAGTGAGAGGTGGAAGTTTTCTGACATATGTATGGGCAACAGCCACACAATAGAAGATCCACAGCTAGGACTTGGACTTTCATATGCTTATTTCCATGTTTCTTGAAAAGGGGCCATCATTCCCTTAAGATATTGCATTTATATAATTCCTGCTATATACTAAGCATGCCCTTTCAAATTCATGTGTTAGAAACTTAACCTCCAAAGTCCTACATTCATGGTATTTGGAGATAAGACCTAACAAGGGTTAGATGAGGTTGTAAAGGGAAGACAACCGTGATGGCATTAATGGTTTTAAGAGATAAGGAAAGGACTTGGGGTAGCAAGCTTGTTTTTCTTGCTATGTAGCAAGCTTATTTTTTCTTGCTATAAATTTTCACCATGCACTGTTCTCCACCATGTTATGATGCAACCTAAAGGCCTTCACCAGTGCCAAGCAGACACCTGTGCCATGATGTTGGACTTTGTGGACTCCAGAATCATGAGCCACATAAAATTTTATTCTATATAAATAACCCATTTTCAGGTATTTTGCTATAGCAACATGAGACAGGCTAAATGATTCCACATTAATCTTTATCTAGGACACATGAATAGTAATCATATAAAAGTGCACACAAAATGATGAGTAATTAAATAAATATCCCCACCTTATTTCTTTACAGTGGTAAACATTCTGCACCCATTTACTATCATAACAACTCAGGTGATTCTTCTGACAACCCTAGTAGATATTACGCCATAACAAAGTGCCACAAACTAATGGCTAAAAACAATATACTTTCATTATTTCACTGATTTGTCAGATAAAATTTGAAATAAAGGTGTCAGCAGTCCCATGCTGTCTCTTAAGTTTCCAGAAAGATTTTTTTTTTTTTTTACTTCTTTTAGTAGCTGGTCCTTGCAAACAATCCATGGTAACCCTTAACTTGTAGAAACATTCCTTTAATCTCTGCCTTCATCTTCAAATGGCTACCTTCCGTGTCCTTTTTCTTTCTTGGAAGGGTACAAGTCTTTGGATGGGGATCCACCTGAATCCAGGATGACCTCATTTTAACTTCATTACATCTGCAATGACCCTATTTTACATTCACCAGGTGACACAATTCAATTCATACAGGCACAGAGCACGGGCATATTATCACCAAGTCTACATGAAAACCTTGTGAAACTCGTGGTGGGTAAATAAGTGTTTCTTTGAGCAGCAGTATCACGAACACATGCATATTTCTTGTACTGCAAATGCCTGAGCCTCACCACAGGGCTGTGAAATCAGAATTCAGAATCCATGTGTCCAAGAAGGGCCCTAAGTGGTCTTTAGGCACACTAGATTCTTGGAAATTCTTATATTAGAAAGAGGCCCCAAGGATTTCTGTGAAGAAGTGATAAAAGCTGAATGCAGGTGCAGAACTCAGGTCTCAAAAGTTTCTGCAATGGTCCATTTTGCCTTTCATTCTCAAGTCAGGAATCTGCTTCATTATCTGTCCCTAGCTCTGGTGAATAATAATGCTCTTTCTGCTATCTTGCTAGGCTTTTTCTATTGCTGAAACAAGATGCCACAGGTGATTTAAAAGGAAAAGAAATTTATTTCTAGTAGTTCTGGAGGCTGAGCAATCTAACCCCAAGTTTCCAGCACCTAACATGGGTCTTTTTGCTATACTGTCCCACAGTATAGCAAAAGTGGGAAGTGGGAGGTAAAAACACAAGAGTGTGGGAGACTAAGAGAAAGCCCAGACTGCTTGTGTAACACATCTACTCTTGCAAAAATAAACCCACTTTCTTGACAACTAACCCAGCCCCAGAATAATCTATTCAGGAGGGCTGCACCCTTGTAAACTAATCACTTAGGGAAGGCTCCACTGCTCACCACTGTTTTGCTGAGAGATTGTTTCTAACATATGAACCTGGGGGATGCATTCACACACAGCACTTGGCATGCACATGCTTTCCAGAGCTCTAGAGGTCGGCACTTCCCAGACGTGCACAGAGCCCCAGCTCGTCACCAAGCCCTGAACACACCTCCCCTTATTTGGTGCCATCCCTTCCCGTCACCTAATGCTACTCAGCTTTTTCCCATGCAGGAGATCTTGTCTTCAGAGCACCTTGAGATCTTCATGCTTTTGCTATTTCTTCCTAAGGATTATACAAGCTTTCTCAAAATAAAAACAAAAAAAAAAATCTTTTCAAACACTTGGGAAAGTTCCTTTTAGACACCTCTTCCCAAGATATGGCACTGATTTTGTCATATCCATCTCCTGTTCAGGAAAAATGTGCTAACGAGCCCCCTTTGGAGGAACTGTTATTGTACTTCATTCATAGGTGACAAAACTAGTCTTAAAACCCAGGTCAGAATCAAGGTCTGAGCTCAGAATCAAGGTCTGAGCTCAGATAATCTGGTGGCATCTCAGGCAGATCTGTCTCCCCATCCTGCCTGGGTGATCCAGTCCCTGCTCCTCATCCTGGAGCCCTGGTTCTCCTCCTTTCCGTGTGATGCTGTCTATAATAATCACCCACACTCCTCTACTCAGCCCTCCACTCTCTATATCCTTTCCCTCTCAAGCACAGCTCATCCCAACCTCCTGGTCCTTCCCATTTTGTTTCATATTGTCATTATTTATGAGCAAGAATAAGACTGTGCTCCCACCATCCATCCTCCTAGCGGGCAGTGGGTACGAGTAACTTGTGATAAATGAAGGCAGCCCACTATAGGAATGACACAGTCTGTGGGCACCGGAAGCCCTTCCCTGGGAACCAGGAGGCTTACCTTCTGTATTTGGCTCTGTTACTCCTAAGAATTATGCCTGGGTTTGTCAATTCATCTCCCCATTCTGCACAAAGAAGGGCTTGGCTACATGATTTCTGAAGTTTTGTCCAGACCTAACACTCTGTAAATCTAAGTCATACTTCTTCTGTGAAGACACTTCTATAACTTTAGCCAGTACTGATCATTTCTATTCTTAATCAAGTCCATATTTCAGTACCAAAAATCAGGACCCGATTTGAAAGAAATATTTCCAGATTTGGGAAGCAGTGAAATTACAGCGTGAGTGCCAAAAACTACACTATGCCTGCGATATAATGGTGGGAAAAAGCATTTACAAACAAAAAATGCAGAATGTGTGTCTAATATCATATCTTTATTCTTTATTAAATACTTTTTGGCAATTTTTAATATAATTTTCCTATTTTCTCTATTTGCAATTATATAAATCTTAGTTCTTTCACCAAACTCCTTGAGATGAAAATTACCTGGTATTCATTTTTGTTCCTCACAGCTTTTAGCTCAAGGCAGTTTTGTAACAGAAGCCAAATTATAGATATATTCTTGAAAATAACAAACCTAGAAAGATAATATAAATACATTATGTTGGGCTTAAAATATTTGATACAGACAGCTAGATTTTCAAGTAAGGTATCATTTTATTAAGGTAGAGTTTGGAAAGGAGTTAAGGAAATGTTGAAGAAATGTATAACCTTCAGTTTTCCATATTCATTCATTCATTCATTCATTCATTCATTCATTCAGCTGAGCTCTTGCTTTGATTTTTAATAGAGCAGCAGATTTACACCAAAATTTTGTAATTCAATTCCTTTTTTCTTTTCTTTTCTTTTCTTTTGTAAATGATCACAATAAATGTGTGTCCAAACCCTAAGGAATTAAGGGATTAAGAGAATTATCTCTTTATCTTCAATCGTTTGATAGTCATAGAAGACTCCTTATTTAAAATTATCTGGTTCTGAATTTGAGAATTAAAAGAAACTACCATATTCACTTTCTTCATTTTGCTGATGAAGTGTTTGAGATACAGGATAAGAAGGCAAATCACAAAAGGTTCTAAAATGAGTTAAAAGTCCAGGTACAAGTAGAGATAAATCCCTTGACTTTTGCACTGATGTCTTTCAGTAGATACATTGAAGTTTCTCTTTAAACAGTATATGGGATTATTTGTTTGGCTGGTGTTTTTTTTTTCCCATCCCTCATCTCATTATAGTTTAAGACCCACATAGAGGCTCCTAATGAAAGATTATTGATCCTTTATTCCTGAGTAGAATGGTCTACACACTCTGATTTGCTCAGGATATTCCATTTTCTAACACTGAGATTCTCATAGCCTAGGGACTTCCACAACCCCAGACAAACCAGGATGTTGGTTAGCCCATCCCAAAGAAAACGTGTCTCAAACTGTGCACATTCCCACATCAGATGACAAAGAAGTGACTTGTCCTTGAGCTGCTGCAAGAAAAGCTATAGCTCTGGTCTGCTTGACACAAGTATCTCAATCATGTTTGTCACCCAGATACCTGTTCCATACAATGGAGGCTCAGATTCTGGTTCTATCACTTAGGGCTAACCTTAAGCAAGTAGTTCAATGCCTCTATTCTCTATGCTTTATTTCTTCTTCTGTATAAGTGAAAATAGTAATTCTTCTTCTGTAGAGATAGTTGCAGTGATTTGCAAAGCATTTAGTGACCTCTCATAGGGATAATGTGATGACCTGTACTGTATTCAAAGTGGTGACTGCTAAGTAATAAGTATTCCACAAATGTTTATTCTTACTAAGAAATCTTTACTTCCTTCTGCCTCTGGGCTCAGTTCATTCCTTCTGGAAGATCTTGCTGGTCAGTTGCCTGTCCAGTACCTTTTTCCATTCTTTTTTGTTCAGGTCCCTAGTGAGTCTGGTTTAAAATGTTTTCCTTTCTTCCAGACTCCCTTGCAGCTAGGAATGGTCATGTGACTCTAACCTGCCCAATAATATGTGAGCTGAAGATCCTGGATGGAGATGTCAGCCTGGTAAAGGGCTGGATTTGATACTGTGTATTTTCAGTTCTTTGCCCATCATTCTTTGCTAGGAAGACTGAGAGAAAATGGGTATCTCCAGTCATCGTTAGGTTTCCCAGAAGCCTGGACTGATTGAGACATTGTTTCTACCTAATTTGCTTATAATTCTATAAGTTTTATTCTTCTGTCCTTAATGATGTCCTGGTATCCTTCTCCTCTGGGAATAGTCAACTCAGGATTGCAGTGATAACTTTCAGACTAATGCCTTACACAATCTAATTTCCTAAAGTGTGTTGCTTTTCTTATGACTCTATGATATTCAGCAATGAGAGTGTGCTATAGCTTCTGATCCATGCAAAATAACTTCCTTCCCCCAGGGTTTAAAGGGGAAGGGTTATACTAAGGAATGAACCCAGACCTTCACACTGAGCTGAATCTTTAGCCCCCTCTTTAACTTTTTATTTTGAGACTGAGTCTTAGTCACTAAGTTTCCTAGGCTGAGTTGGAACTTCTGATCTTCCTGCCTTACCCTCTTAGAGGGCTGTAATTACAAGCATAGCCAGAATGCTGGGCTACTTTCAAAGGATCTTAAACATAACGTTATAGATAAATTCACAAATTTATGCTAACATAGTGATGACTTTCAATAAGTTTCTTCTCATCTGGTGCAATTTATAGTATAGATTCCTCATTTTGAGCTTAGAATGGGTATAAAATGTGTTCAGAACATGAATTCATCCCTGTCTCCCCCACAATGAAGAGCTAAGCCAAAAATGAAGAATACAGATGTGAAAGGCTGTCAGCCTTTTGGACCACTCAAGCACCCTTTCAGCCCAGACTGGCTGCCAACCCAAAACCCAATCATAGCATTCAGCTTTCACTTTCTCCTACTATAAATGTATGCTACACTGAGCACCAAAGGATACTGCAAGAAGACTCTTCTCAGGAGACTGTGGCATGGCTCAGACAGCTCTCTGGTTCTCCACTGTGATGCCACATCTGGTTTGCAAATTCTTAAGCAGCAGCATGCCCAGCCCTGCCACCACTAACAAGGAAAAC
Source organism: Hydrochoerus hydrochaeris (assembly GCA_004027455.1). Lineage (NCBI taxonomy): Eukaryota > Metazoa > Chordata > Mammalia > Rodentia > Hydrochaeridae > Hydrochoerus > Hydrochoerus hydrochaeris. The sequence goes on from PVLA01002174.1 coordinate 191,609, forward strand.
CTTGTTATCACACAGGGCCTCTTCACCAGCCAAACACATTCCTTCTCTTGCCTAGCAGGGTACACAGTCTCCTTCCACGGTTATCATCTTTGACCATGCCATTAATGCCCCAGAGAACAAAATCTCTTGCCACTCTGTATTGCTTTGCATACTTCTTTCAGATAAGATCTGCTTTCTGGGCTGTCTGTCAGCAACAGTGTCTCCCTGCAGTTCAGTCATGTTCAGCCTTGCCTTGATTTTAACTTCTCTTCATTCTCATTCTGTTTCCAACCAGTTAAATAAGGCCTGAATCTAGTACAGTGTGACCCACAGAGCACCTGCTTGAGAAGATATCAGATACTCTGTACCTGGGAGTCCTTAACTATATGCACAGAAAGAGGAGTAACCATGAATGGACTCATGCTCATATATTCAAAAGTGCTTCATCTGATTTTCAGAAAAATATATTTTCAATTCACCCAACTGTCTCTGAGAAGTGTCTGGTCTCCTACACACACCAGCCCTGACACTGCTGAACTTCAGAGCATTCTGGTGCCAAACCAATTATTGTCAACAGAACAGCACTGCTGAGTCCCCTGGCCAGCACAAAATATCTCTAGTGGTTGTCATCATATGGACTGAATATCTCAGCAGATTACTAATAGATCATCCATGTGCAGTCAGATATTTTAAAGGAGTAAGTAAATGTACCAACAGAAAATAACACATTAAAAAATGTTTTAAAGAAGACAAATGTCTACATACTTCATTTTTATACAAAAACCAAAAAGAACTTGTGTGATAATTTCAAGAGTCCTAGACTCCTGTGTTCTGCTTCACCAGTCTGGCATGTAGCTTCCAGCCTGACCAACATGCCCTGGCCCAAGACACAGGCTGTGGCTCCAAGAATTTAAAAGAAGGAAGACAACTGAAGCGTCAGAAAGGGTTTTCCTCGGGTGTCATCCATTGTATTCTCTTGGGTGAGAAGTCAGCTCCTTTATACAACTCTTCCAGGTAGTCCTTGATAACACCTCAAATTTTGTTTTGGGATTCTTCAGAGAAAAAGGTTCATCTGGTTATAGATATGTAGGTAGGTATATGATAGAAGAATGAATAGAAGATAGATAGATAATGACGGTAAATAGATGATACACAGACAGACAGACAATGCAAAGGAAGTTACTATGGTAAAGGACTCACAAGATTCAGGAGACCAAGAGACCCCTGGATATCTGACTGCAGATGGGAGACGCAGGGAAGTCAATCTGAGTCCAGAGGCAGAACTAGAGCAACTAGTGATGTGACACTTAGTCTGAGGCTTTAGAGCTGATAACTTGGGGGCCACTGGTGCCAATCCCAGGGTTCAAAGTCTAGAAAATTTGGATTTTTGATGCCCAAGGACAGAAGTCCTGGCTCCTAAAGACAGAGTCTTAATCTCTCCGGACCCTCTGTCTAGTGGATGTGATGGGCTTCCTTAACCAGCCCACTGATCCAAGGCTGAGCTCTTCTAGAAACCCCCTCACAGACTATCTTCAGAGATAACATCAAGACAGGAGTTTGCCTCAAGTAATGGGAGGAACATTTGCACTTGCAAATTCTGAGGAAGAAGCTCCCTCCCTCAGATTTGCATTCAAGAGTTCACTCTGCCTTTTGCACTTGTCAATAGAGAAACAAATAGCTAAAAATAATGGTGTTTAGACTTTATGCCCATAATTTGCCATGTGTTTTTTTCCAGGGGTGTGGGGCCCTCACCCAAGAGAATCCAGTGGATGCCAATGTCCATACTGAGAGACAAGATTGTTTCCTCTCTTGTTTTCTTGCTCCAGAGCAAGGAAAGTCTGAGGAGACTAGAAGGACAAACATGCTGTGGGTTTGGATGTCTTTCATCTGTAATACTTTTAGTCTCATTTGAACGAGAGGAGAAAGAGTCTCTTGTTAGTGTCTGGGATGTGGGACTGTACCCACAATGGTGACCACATGCCACCTTCTATTCCTCCCCAGACCCTCTGCTCAGGAGCCCTTAGATGGCATCACCAGAGAATGTGGCCACAGTTCTTGCCAGGACACAGGCAGAATAAATAGGGGGTTCAAATGCACCCCCTGGCCAAGGCAGGTGGAATATGCATTAAGGCAACTGAGAGGAGGCCTGGCTGTCTTCAGATACCTTTGTGCTGTCCTGGAGGGTCACCTCTACATGCTTTAGAAAGAATTTCTTCAATGTTTAAACAGAAAAGAAAAAAGAATGAGAAACTGTGAGTTAGGAGATTCTGGGGAAAACCAGGAAGCTGGAGAAGATGGAAAACCAAGTCTTGACTGCCCAGGGGCAGGTCCCAGAGACTGAGGCACTCTGTTCAGGCCAGACATGGCCACATTACGAGGATCAGCAATGGCAGCCTTAGGGTCACTGAATGATCAAGACCCCCAGCCCTGGCTGGCTTCTGTACTTTGAACTTCAGTGGAGCCTCTGGAGAGAAGTAAATAGCAGGTAGGGCCAAAGGAGAACAGCCAGGTTCAACCCTCTCCCAGTCAATGCCTAGCTGAAAATACCTCTGTTTATCTCCCTGGGACACCAAAGCCACCATGATGGCTTTGCTTCCTGCCAGGGCAATTTGTAATTTTCTGATGTATGTCACCTTTTGCCAAATGATCTACACCACCCCCAACCCTCTTGTACCCGTGTATAACCCACAGTGCTGGTCTCCCAGGATGCATTTCTGTCACTCTCCAAGGGGACACAGACCCACTGTGCACAGGTCAGGTCCCACAGGTCTGGATCAGAAGAGCACAGTCACCAGCTATGCTCTGTGGGACCTCTGAGCATAGGTCCCAGGCCATCAGCAGGTAAGCACTGTGGGCAGGAGCAGGCCAGGCTGCACGGTCTTCATGGAAGAGTCCTAGTTTATGAGAGATGCTGAGCTCCAGACAAGTCACGACTCTACTCCAATAACGCTGGCCACAAGGTGGTTACACAGAGACAGCCTCCATTTGATGTTTGACTCCTCATAAATGTGAACCAAGAGCACTAATCCTACCAGTAAGTAAATTGCCTCTGTTTGAATTATAATTGCACTGCTTTGCTGCAAGCATTGCACATGAAAATTATAGCCTTATTGCAATAGGGAGCCAGAAAGGGTTAATTCGCTTCCAAAGGGAGCATAATTCACTCCTTCCTCTCCGGAAGGATCAGATCAAGAGGTAATTATAAATGACTGACAACCTTATTTATATTTTTATGGAGCTGTAATTAAGCATTATAGTATTCATCCTCATTATTCTAGCAATTCCACTTTGGGTATATCTTCAGAAGGAGGAATCCGAGGTCATAGATCAAACTCTTCTCCTTTGTGAAATTTAGCATTTTTTAAAGGACAAAACATTCTATTACGGAGGAACAAAAATTTGATCTAAATTAGTTTCTCTGTTCCCAGAATCCATTGCAGTTTCCAGCCATTGCTTTGTCATGCCATGGAGGTTGGACCTGGGCAGAGTTCACGGTGTCCTGTGGTTTCCCTTCATGGGCAGGAACGAAGGATGGCTCCACAAGGCCCAATGGCCACCACCAGAGAGATTTAAAAGGTGAGTTCTAGACACTAAAGGAAAGAATATTTAGATTCAGGTTTAGGAACTTCCAAACAATGAGTTTCCGTGGAGAACTTTGGACACTCACTAACACATAACACAGATATATGAACTGTCCTATGAGAGTTCAAAATGAGCAAAGGGTAACAGAGACAGAGAAGATGCTAAAGTCATGTTTTCTAACTATATCAAGGGATGTGAGTGGAGAGTGTGGCGTGGCAGCAGAGAATGTGGTGGGGGGATGAGGAACACGCTTTTAAGAGGTAGCCAGGGAGAGCTTCTTGGAGGAAGTGACCAGATATCTGGACCTGAAGGCTACAGGAAAGGGAGAGAGCATGTGGGAAGACCTAGAGTAGAACAAGAAATTTTCTACTTCTTTGCCTTTCTGATTAAGGAAGAGAGAACTACACTGTATGGACCTTGCTCACTTGGGGATTCTTAATTTTTCATTTAAGAGCGGCTTACCTCATGTGGCAGGAGACAAGCAAATCTACTGCACATTCCTACTCAGACACATAAGAGCTCAGATTTGTCTTTGTTCCTGTGCCTGAATTTGAGCCCATAGCTCTTCATCTGGGACTCTGTCTACTGTCTCCAGCTGTTCCCACACCTAATCCCTTCTCTGCACAGCACTGGATGTGGTCTTCCTAAAACAAGACTTGATTCTATTTTTTAAATAAGTAACTCTGTTTACACATAGAATAAAGGACAAAGTAATGAGCAAAGTGTTTCTTTGCTTTATCTCCTGCTGGTGTATGTTCTAATAACCTAAAAGACTTATAATTTTCCCAGCTCCATTTCACTCAGTTCTGCTCCCATCAATGCTCACCCCCATGTTGGCCTTTGCTCCCTACAAAAGTGCCCACCTCCTGCGTGTGACTGTCTTTGACCTTCCTCAGGACCTTCCCCTGAACTGTGAGAGGACACTAAGGACTTTTCCTTGCGTTCTTGGTCGCCCTACTCATGGATGTAGTCTTGGTTCCTCACGGCTTCCTGAGATGTAGTTGCAACCCTGGATCCTCACTTTTCCTCTGTGCTGTTTTCCGCTAGAACTCCTTGCTCTCCTTTCTTTACCTCTCTGTCTCCTATTGATCACTCAGTAACCAGTTTAAAGGATATTATTACCCTTAGAAGCTATCCATAAACACACAGTTTGATCTAGTGATCCTCCTCTCTGTTTTGTATCATATATATACATATATATCCCAAATATATATTTCAAAGTATATCTATCTATCTATCTATATAGATAAATATATATACACTTAGCATGCATAGTACATGTACCAAATATAGTCAAACTATGTGTTAGTATGTACATATCTCCCATTGACAACTATAATCCTAAAAAGGATCACTCACTCTGTCACTCAGTTCTGTACATATCCAATTTCATCACTCTTTACATAATTTATTTAGAGACTAATAAATGCTTGTGACACTTCCAAACTGAACAAAAACAAAATAAAATAAAATAAAATAAAATAAAATAAAATAAAATAAGAAAGTCAGTTGTAAAAAGCAATCCTGTGTCTCCAGTTGGGTGTGACATGTATTAAAGACTTATAATTTATCCTCTTAGTTCATCTGATTCCTGAGCCAGCCATGACTGGAGGTTCAACACAGTTTGGATTGGAAGACCTAAACTGAGTCTTAACTGGCCTAAACTCTCAATTCTTATATCCTTTACCTAATTCTCTTTGACATTACTTTCTAACTGTACGTCTTTTCTCTCTTATAACTTTACAACTCTTCGTATCTAAAGTAAAAGCTCAGTGATAATTGTTCCTAGAATTTTGTAAAGAAAATACATGTAAATTAACATCTTGTATTAGGTTTACACTACTCATTCTATGTCTCCAAATAATCACACATGTGGTGGGGTCAAGCTCAGTGGAAATCCCAAGCTGTAGTTACCTACTATACAGATCCTAAATTTATTGCCAAGATAAAAAAAAAAAATGAAAACTTAGAGAGGTTACTCTGAGTTTTCCCAAGAACTAGATCATTTTAACATTGGTCATGTGGCTAGAGTTTTAATTATTTACACTTAGAGATACACTTTAGCCTACTATTATTTATTTTTAAAACAACAAGACTGATTCAGTTCTAAGAACTGTAGTCAAATAAATCATGGCCACACTCAGCCTCACACATTCATAGAACAACCACTGAGATTCATAGGAAGATCTGTTCACCCTGAAAGACCGAGTTAAGGCAAAAATAAGGGCACAGTGTGTTATATATGAAACACTAACCACATAATTTACCTCACACCACAATAATATTAATGATGACTGACGTTTTGATTTGCACAGGACTGTTTGTCTGAGGCGATTACTTCATAGGAGCAAATGGCCAAGTAATTACTCTAATGTGAGCTCAGTTTTAGTCATAATACCAATGTTTGATCTTGAACAATTCACCACACCACTATCCAAAGGAGAACTTATAAAATGGTAAATGGGACTATTATAACCACTTTACTCTTGGTCAGGAATGAAAATTGGGTTTCAGTTGATTAGACGAGAAATCCTATTTACGAGGGATTCCATGTGCTTCATTTATGGGATATAGATGACAATGAATTTCAAAGAAAATGGCACTTGGTCTTGATTTTTTAAAAGGTTGCCCATTAATTGAATGAAAAAAAGAAAACAGTCATGTTGTGGTAATGAAATAAATAGTTGCCTTTAAAGCTTGAATATTTATAAGCGTATGTCAAAAAAGTTTTGTGGTTCGTAACAGTTATCCTTTTCTTTTATACTTTTATTTCAAATTTCATGTGTATCTGTTTCTTCCTTTTTTGATATGCAACCTGCATCTGTGAACCTATTTGAATGCAATCCATTTAGGTGATTATACTAATGACAGGCTCTATTAGCTTTCTTTATGTGTTTATGTCCGTTCCCTTTTGTTGTTGAAAACTGTCTTTTACCAAGTGAAAACTGTCTTCTATCCTTCTACAAACCCAATGATTTTGAAAATATATATTGTTTATAGTTGTACAAATAATGAATTCAAGTGCAAATTTTTAAAATGTTCCACTGTACATTTTTCTCCTAAAAAAGAAGCAGCATACTTGACTTATAAATCAGTTTATCTTGCCCCTTGTAAATGAAACAGGGAAATAAGTGTTGACTTTCTATTTCTCCTTCTGTCTTTTTATTCTAGTTCTCTGGAATAGCAAATGATTCCAAAGTTTATGATGCTCCTTACAAATATCATTTATAGATATGCATGTTCCTCCCCTTTTTAGTATTTCCTTTTAGTTTGTAATCATATTTATACCAATTACTTAGACAACTCAGTACTGTCTGGTTCCCATAGTATCATTACTTCCCCACTTAGGGGTGTTTGATTTTTAACATGCTTATTGTTCATTTTTTGAGCATTTTTCAGAATGAATATGGAAGCAGTCAACTGATAAACATTTCTTGCAATAAATCTTAACTTAAAAGCCCACCTTCCTTCTACATCTTGACATTAATGATCTTTTATTTTGCTTTGGCTCTCTGGCGAATTTTTTTCTGATTTACTCAGCTCGAATGATCAGACAGCACTCCATGTCTATGTCTGAAGTTAGTCGGGATTTACAGTGCAGGGAATTACTTATTCCAGCAGTAAATATGTGAACCCTGTTTGAATCTTCCCCTTAGATCCTCAGCTGGAAACCTGCTTCACTTCAAAGCTCCATCCAAATTTATACTCTTTAAAAATCAATTGTATAGCATGGCTTTTTGAATTGATAAAAGGTCTGTTTCCTCAGCCTGATCATCTTAGAAACACAATACTTAGACAATTTATTTGTAGATAATCTGATAGTCTGTATTTTTTTCCCTTCCAAACACAAGCATACACTGTGATTCCCACAGTCTTCTCTCTGTTTTTCTGTCTCGTTCATTTATCATTATTAGTGCCCTATACTTGCATTCTGTTTCTGGCAGATTGCATTACCTAAACTGTACTCTTTCAAATGGAAATTAAAAAATAAATTATATCAAAAGAGCTTGGTTGGGTTAAAATGCCCATCACCAAGACAGAAATTGTTGTTTCATTATTTAATTGTGAAAAGTTCCAGAATTCTAGAACCCATAACTGGATAAAATGGGATGGGATTTCCCAGTGTCTTCCCCCTTGATCCAGCTTGTCTACATGGGCTCTGTTCATGCTTTAGGTGGTAGAAATTCCTCCTGGCTTCTAGCACTTCATTAGGCTGTATTCCTAGTCTCCAGTACTGTAAAAGTTTTTGCTTCTCACTTCTTGTCCATAATTACTTCAGTGAAAATCTGGGAAATCATACATGATGCCCCTGACTAGCTTCCGTCTGTCCTGGGAAGTTCATCTTCATAGAGAACTGAAGGAAAAATGCCAATCTGAAATCAGGTTGAAAGAAAACTTTGTCCCTCTGGCTTTCTTTACAATGAGGTCATCCTAAGTTAAAATTAAATTTTAAAAATAATATAGGCAAAAGTAATATGCTGATTCCAGAAACCTCCCTATCCCCACTGATGATCAAAACAGGCAAAGGCCAGTGCCAAGGGGAAATTATCAACATGGGATGTTTCTCTACAAAGAATTAACCAAAGCAGCAGCTGGTCTCACAAACCAGAGCTGCTGGGGACAAAGCAGAGGGTGCTGGGAGGGGTGTTTGTCTGAGGAGACCAAATGCTCGGACATGGTAGCCGTGTGGAGCTCGGGACATGGACCCTAGACCCTGATTACTTGCTTTCAACCCCTGGTTCTGTTGCCAGATTAGCTGTAGTTTCTTGGAAAAAAAAATGTCTTGGGTTCCTTGCTCTATAAAAAATACTGGTACAGAAGCCAAATGTTTGTAATAGTACCTGGTTCTTGGTCAGGGCTCATTAATATTAGTATATTTTTTAACTTCACTCATGTCTAAAACAGGGGGAGATCAGATGTAGACAAGGTAGAGCTTGACTAGTAGTCATACTCTTGACAACACTTAGGGGTGAGAGAGAGGCTTTGCGCTCCAGATGGAACTAGTTAGTGGCTCTGGCAACTGAGGGAAGGAGGGACAGGACCCTGGGGGTGAGACACTGTTGAAGCTGCAAGGAGAAAATGATGGGCTGCCAGAGGACAGGACTATGGCCTATTTTGCTGTAAACCACCTCGTTTTCTGTATCTTGCCTAGAGATATGTATAGCAGGCATCCCATGAGTGTTAATGAAATATAGTAAGATCAGGACAAGCCTGAACCAATCAGGCAGACCAGAGAGTCCACGTGCAAGAGGCAATAAAGCCTGAGTGGACAGTTACAATGTTAAGTTCAAAGTAAGAACTCACAGTGTCCAGCACTGGTGGTAGAACAGTGAGCCTAGCTGTTTTCAATGTAATAGCTTAGGTTCACTGTGCACCCCCTTAAATGACCTCACAGAGCATGCTTTCTTTTCAGTTTTCATCAGCAATTCCATTTTTGAAATGAAGAAACTGAGCTTCGGAGAAGGCAGCTTGTCTAGGCCTTCTCCACTAGTATGTGTCCAAACCTCACCATAGGCTGAGGCTGGTTTGAAGCAGAAACTTATATTCCTTCCCCAACCTCACTGGTCCAAATTCTTCAATAAGAGCACAGTACCCTGGGCTTGGGAAAGACAGCCAGCATGGAAAGCCTTGGGGATTTTTGCAAAGCAAACATGCTCTTCAAACTGTGGGCTTCAGACAGAGGAAGAGGAAGGCAGGAAGTCATCTGCTCCTGAAGGTTTATCCCAGGCACAGGAAGAAACAAAGGGTGCTTGAGAACAGAGCAACTCAGGCCAGGCCGAGCCTCACAGTGGTTTGGTCCTATCTTAGCCATTCCTGGAAATAGCAGGAATTGAAATAATAAAATATTCCACTTTGCCTTTTTATGAACCTCATGCAACATCCAAAGGAACATTTATTTACCATGACATTACAGCAATAAAACAAAAGCATGAATTTGGAAATCACTGGGCCACCAAAAGGGAAGAAATGATAGACATGTGAATGTGATTCTTATTATCATATGATTTTAATTCACTGCAGAGCAAAATCATACATTTAAAAAGAAAAATAAGCCAGATGTGGTGGAACACACCTGTAATCCCAGCACTCTGGAAAGCTGAGACAGGAAGATCATGAATTCAAGCCCAATCTAGGCAATTTAGCAAGTTGACTAGATTTTGTATCAAAAATAATGTTTTTTAAAGGGCTGGGCATGTAGGTCAGTGCCAAAGCCTTGAGTTCAATCTCCAGTACCATAAAAAAGGAAAGAAAGAAAAAGAAAATATAAGCGTTGCAGAAACATACATTATTCATTCTACACTCACAGCTTCCCACCCCTCATATCTTGGTTGACTGTGACCATGAATCTAACATTCTTGGCTGGTGGCTCAAGAAAGAAGGGCCAACGTGACAGCTGCCACCCTCCTCTCTGAAGTGATGCACATTTGAACTCTGATAAAGTCTTGTGACACTGGATCGTCTGGAAGAACATTAAGGGGGTCAAGAGGACAGGAAAGCATTGCCCTGAGGGCCCCACATAAAGCCTTTCTTGCATTGGGCCTGCAGGACCAACCCATGCCTGATGGACAGAAGGTGAGAATACATGGAGAATCCGACCTCTGTCCCCTAGATGACAGCCTTTGTCACAACTTGGCCGGTGGAGTAACCCTGCTCCAAGGCCACCAGAGGTCCCACAATAGCCAAACAGAAGGAGAGACCACCCAAGTGCAAAGCTTGCACCCACTGGCCACTGTCCCTTTTTATTGCCAGGAAAGAAGTGTCAATGCAGTCCTTTCCATTAAGGTGACCTCACTCTAGGACTCATAAAGATGAGAGTAAGAAGACATCAGAAGAGAAAAAGGTAAGGGGGAGCTAAAGCAAGCTCATGTGAAAGAATCCAAGCCTCCAAAAATGTCAGAAAATGAAGCACAGCCAAGAATCAACAGTAGAAGGGTCATCCCGGTTATGTGTCAGAAATACAGATGCCAGTGTCTTTCCTTGGGCCTCTGAACCTGAGTCTGGAAGTTGGCTGGATCTGAAAGGAGAGGACCTGAAAGGGAAGGAAAAACTTACCCAAACTTGTCTCACACAAGTTTCCTTCATTTTCCCAATCTTTGCATGGGCCACTGCTCTGAGTCTGGCCTTTACTGCACAGAATACAGAGAATAAAGTCTACCCCAAATCGAGACTCCACATAGCTTAGCACAAGGCTCATTACCCCTTGGTACTAATCCCCAGATCCTCTCCTGCTGTGATAATGAGCCCTGCATCATTAGTCCATTCCTACATGGGCCAAGAGCTCCCGCTCCCCATGATCACAAGCTTAGGAGCCTGTGGCTCAACCGGGGTCCTGTGCCAAGTCTCACCTTGGCTCCACAACCCTGTCTGTCCAGCTTTCTGGAGAAAGAGCTGCAGCAAGACTCTGACTGAAGGATGTGCTGGGTGCTATTAAGAAAAACAATTCTTGGCCTAGAACAGGTTCAGTTCTCAGAAGTTCTGAGAGAATCAGAAAAACTATCTGTAGCCAAAAGCTGTGGTGTGGCTCAGAATTTAGCTCCCCTGAGAGATGCCAAAGACTCCTGACCAGGGGCCCTGCAATAAAGAGCCATTTTATGAGTGAAATTTGTGATGTTCCAGCTTTCAGATCACCTTCCTCCATCCCACGTGGCAGATGCATGGACAGATACCTGCCTTGTCCTTGTATGTGACCTGCCCAGTTGTCTGTATTCTCTAGGACACGCGCTTTCCCTAAACTGTAGGTTGTTACGTTAAAGGCCTGGCAAAGTGTTGCTGTGCTCTGAGAAGCTCATTCTGAATCCTGATGCCCCATCCCTAAGCTAAATGTAACATAAAGCAGATATCAGCAAGCTTTCTCTGTAATGTATCAAATAGCAAACATCTTGGCTATGGGGAGCATGCACTCTCTGTTGCAACTCCCCATGCAGCTGTAGACCACAAGTGTAAGAATGGAGATACCCATCTTTTAGTCAGCTTTCCTTTCTCCAGGACATAATACAACCTAACGGAGGAAAGGTTAAACTTGGCTCTCGGGTTTGGGGAATTCAGTCCATGGTTGGCTGGCTGCTGGGCACAAACAATACAGTTAGTGGGTATGGAGAAACAAGCTGCTCATAACATGCCAACCAGGAAGCTGAGAGAAAAGGAAGAGGGCAGGGAGGGAGTTTAGCCTCCAAAAGTATACCTTGAGTGACACATGTCCTCCAAGCAGGCTCTACATCCTAACAGCACATTCAGCATGAAATCACCACCTCCATGGTCCAATCAGCCTCCATGGGCCTCTCAGCACATGACACTTTTGGGGTATATCACAGATCTAAACTACTCCATCCACCCAGATCCCCTTAACAACTGTACTCCAGTAAAATACTAACTACCAAAACAGGCAGTGGTCTAGATTTGACCTAGGGCTATAGTTTACCAAATCCTGGCTTAGCAGTTAAAAAAGGAGGACACTGAAGACAGATGATTTGGTTCCAGTTCAGGCTTCACCAGCTGCCTTCTATGCAATCTTAGGCAAATGATTTGACTTCTCTAAGATAGATTACTTGTGTCTATGTCACACTCTTCTTATGAGGCATAGATTTCTTCTCTCTGAATCTCCTATAAGGCTCTTCTTAAAGTCACGTACAGGAAATATGGAAGAGGGGTTTCTAAGAATGAAGCAAACAACCTACATTGTTCCCTCTGTTTCCCTTGTGAAAAAGACAATTCTGCCCCATACTTCCTGCCTTGCTCTGCCCAACCTTGAGTTTTTGTAATCCCTGGACGTTGCTTTGTTGCTTATTCAGCTGTCCTAGCTGGGCCCAGCCTCAGTGACTGGATAGCATCCCATGGTCCTTCCCAAGTTGGTGATAGGGTGCCTCAAACTGCAGCCTCTGCAATTCATTACAGCCTGGGCAAGTGCCTAAGGTTAGCTGTGGCATCGTTTCCTGGGATCAGCGCTTCCCAAGAAGGTTATTCATTCTAGGAAACTTGAAAAAGTGCTTGAAGAAGAGGAAAGTGTCCTGTAGCCAGATGAGTCTGGGAAACACCAGGGTAAGACAGTTTGAAATCCTTCTTGCAATACTTCACAGAGCCTTTAACATACTAATGTACTTGTTTGTCTTCAAGCGAGAAATCAAAGCATCTGAAAGCATTTCCAAAATTGATTTCATTTACAAGTTTGGAGGGACATCCACATACAGGATCAGGATTCAGAGGAACTTTCTGGGAATTGCAGCTGTGGACAAATAGCTAAGTGTCACTGCTCTCCTAGAGGATTCATGGAAAAGCTTAACCACATACGGCTGGTGGAGAAATCTTTAAAATCCTTCCTGCTTGTTAGATGTATGCTCATTTCTCATCATGTCTTGCTCAACACTTTTGTACTGTGGGCCCTGCTTGCTGCTCGGAAAGGTGCAGTTTCCAGGCATAAGGCTTTGCTTCCTCTGTCAGCCAGGCAGCCGGATCTATAAAGAATCCCCTGTTAGTGAAATACAATGCCCCTTCCTTCCTGGAGCCACCAGGTCACCCCAGTCAATCTGGATCTTTCCAAAGGTTCTCCTCCTTGACTCTTAAAAGAAGTTCAAAGTGGCCCACAACTCATGTCAAATGGACTGGCCTTCAGTTTCCCAGTTTGTCTCCATGGGCTCTTTTATAAAACCATGGCTTTATTGGTCTTAGTCATCCTGTCTCCTTTGGGTCTTTTGGTGAACTCTGTGAACTTATTTAAACATCCCCAGAGCCTCTCCTGTTTCCTTCAACCCCCTTTCAATGTGCCCAGAGCTTGGTGGGGCTGACCTAAGGGGGCGCAGTGCAAACGCTAAATCTTTCTAGCAATTCCCAGCGTTACCAGATTGCATTCCTCCCCTGCTTTCCGTGTGCACACAGCCTCAGCCTCTCACCGCCCTACCTGCCTCTCACATTGTCTCTGGGGGGCTGGGGCTGAGACCCATGCTCCCAGGCAATCCTCACTCCTGCTGCCAGGTATTACTCACTCCTGGACAAGTGATTTCTCTTTTCTTCTTCATTTCTTTATTGCCTATCAGGGTAAAAGAACTTACAATCAAACAATGCCTGGGAAGCACCTTGAAGTCTCCTGATGAAAGGTGTCACAGAGGTACTACATATTATTATTTCTGCAACAAGAGCAATAATAGCTTGTTGCTTCATCTAATTCCCCGTGAGTGGGCTCAGGCACTGTAATTACCTGGGTTATAGGCACTTGTTCAGAAGGCTGCATTGGAAGGTGTAAGAGGACAGATGGCCCTGAAGGGTTTCCCAACACAAACCTGAGTGCTCACTCAGGTAAATCTGTGGCCAGGTCTGCTTTGGGGTGGGGGTATGGTCATGCCAGACCTTTAATATGTGGAAACAGATTTTAATGGAAGAATCTATCAACCTGAAAGGCAAGTTTGAGCTGGTTCCTTGCTGTGGTCCAAGCACCCATGGCGAAGGAACAGATGTCTGTCTTGGCCAAGCAGGGGCTGATACTCTGGGAAGGGGAAAAGCTTTCTACTGAGATTTCTTTCTTTCTGGTAGCAAAATGTTCTATAACTTGACTTTCTGCATGCAAGCCTGTATCAGTCCTTTTGTTTTCAAAATGAAAAAGGATGACCAGGTCCACCACGTCCAGAATGTTCCTTGCAAAGCCTAAGTTCTTCTGGGGACCCTTTGGCACAGTGCCACAGACCAGCAGGAAGCTTACTGGGGCCAGGGAACTTGGCATCTGGGCTCTGTTTCCATCCAATCAGCTCTCCTATGTACTAGGCATTCATGATTTCCTGTGACATTTTATTGAGGGAGGGTTCTTCCATATGAATGATCAGGTTAAAGTATTACCAAAGCCTTTTACCCTTAACACCTTCTGATCCCTACTTTAAAATTGTCCCTCAGACATTTATTTACCCCACGGTTGGCTTTTCACTTCTTATGCTTTCTTTCAGAATTATTCAACTGTTACTGGAAAATATTAGGATGCATTTACAGGAATAAAATAAGAGTATTTATTTAAATTCTAGCTATCTGGTAGATTTAGCATTCTGGCTTTCATGGTCTGCACTGTCAGCACATTGACTGGAAATTTCCCCCCATCTATTTCTTCTCCAGTGTTTTCCTGAGTCCTTCCACCTTTATAGGTGTTCTATAGGCTGGTTTCTTCCAGGCCAGCAAAGATGTTGACACTTCAAAGAACATCAAGCTCGCATCTCAGCTTCTGAAGCACACAAGGTCCATGAGCTTCAGCACCACAGCAAGCTTTCCTTTGAATGGGTTCTTTGCACATTCCACCTGTGACCTCGAGCCCCGCCTTGGGCATTTGCCCACAGGAAGTTAAGAGGCAGAGACCTTGGTCTGCTTATGGTTTGGGCAGTTTTTCTAAAGAATCCTGGTGGTATCAATGGCTCTGACTAATCTCTTCTCCTTCCTGTTGCTCAGCTCCACACACCAAAGCCCCTGTAAGCCACTCACTGAGCACTTTTTTTATTAGCTTCAGAGTCAGAGCTGCCAGTTTCTTTCTTTCCTCCAAGGAGCCCACCTGCCTCTGCCACCCTAGCCTGACAGCAACAATAGTCACCCTCTGTGCCTGCTCCTGAGTGTCTGCTGGAGCCTGCAGAACTTTGGCACCAAGACCCTGTGGTGCTCCTGAAAATGATGGGCAGGAACTGGAGGCAGAGTTTTCTTGGTCAGCTCCATGCCTGAATTTCCCAAGGAATTGTCCTAAATGAGCAAGAACTGCACAGTCCCCACAGAGTGTGAGAGGTCTTCTGACTCTGACCTTAGAATTTCTCTGGCAATAAGACATTTAGCTCCCAGCTTTTCCACTGAGGCCCTAAGGGAGCATTAGGGCTCCAGTCAGTCCCTGGATTTTCTTCAGATTCACCTCACTGATGACAGGCCTCTTACATCTTCTGGGCACCCAGTGTAGCCAGGGAGATGGCTCCAACAGTCTGCCATGGTGCAAGTCCTCGCTGAAGGGATGAAGGATGATCTCATGGCTGCCATTTTGGAAAGAAAGTCAGCTCCCTGAAAAACTCTCACCCCTGCCACCTCTCATTCTCCGGGCCCTGACCACTCCTTTCTCCTTGTCCAGACCTTTGGGGAACAAGTCTTCCCCCAGGCTCCTTCTTAATCATCCTCTGAAATTGGATGGGGGCCAGGATCTGGGGAAAGAGAAGAAGGTAGGGAAATAGCAGGAAAACTCAAGGTCAACTCCA
Organism: Hydrochoerus hydrochaeris; assembly: GCA_004027455.1. Taxonomy (NCBI): domain Eukaryota; kingdom Metazoa; phylum Chordata; class Mammalia; order Rodentia; family Hydrochaeridae; genus Hydrochoerus; species Hydrochoerus hydrochaeris. Next base: position 207,364 of record PVLA01002174.1, read on the forward strand.
GCCTTTGAGACATCTTAACCAACAGCTGGAAAAGCCTGGTCAGTCACGTAGGTTTCTCTTCAGGGCCAGGGCCTAAGAGCAGGACTATCCTCACTCTGATTCCTTTCTTGTCACAGGGCCCACCTCCACCCACGGCTGTAGAGCCTCTGAACAGCATCTGGCCTAAGCTGGTCTGTGGAGATCTGGGATCTAAACAGCTTAAAGAGTTATGACTCCAGGAACTGCGGATGGCAACGTTTTCTATTATGAACAGTTTCAATTTTCCCATCTGGCTGTTTTCAGAATGAAAGCTGGAGATTACTGTCAGCATTAATTACAATCAGGTGCACTTTTCTTCTTCCCCATTTTGCCCCAATGGGTTTTCACACAGCAAGAAATCCTTAAAATGCATATCCTTTGAAATGTGGCACATAAATCCTCCTTGCTGGTGAGAGTGGCTGTCAGCTGCTGGGCTCTCCCTGGACCCAGGTGAAGCTCACCAAGTTCACAGGCGCCCCCTTCAGGGGCGGAGGTTCACTCTGGGCCCTGGGCTCTCTGGGGCCAGAAATATGGAGAGAAGCCTTTCCTCATAAGATCCCCCACAGAGCTTGACAGCCTCAAGGACAGCTTTGTGGAATGTGTGTCTTTGTGGCCTAGTTGACTCACAGCGCAAAGTTACAGAGGAAAAAAAAAAAAAAACACACCATGGGCTGAGCCTTGACCCACACGATCCCACTAATTTCCACCCAAGTCTCCTTCCTACATCTCCTCATCTAGATCCTCTTCCTCAATCCCTTGCTCTCTTTCTAATCGGAGTCTGAGGAAACGTTATCTCATTTTGAAATGCTTGCTTTGCCTTTGTTTTGTGCTTCAGTGTGTACTAACACGCATCTACTTACATGTTCTGGAAACTTCTTTTCATTACTCTCATTTTTTTTTCCCACAGACATATAACCAATATTAATCTTCAAGATTCATGAAACACAGAACCAATCTCCTTTGGTCAATACATTTAAATTCAGTTTAGATTGGTCATGCTGGTCTCTTAGTTATTCTTTCATAATGGCTCTGCTAGTTAAGTCTTGACTCTAACATTATGAACTGAGTGACCCTAAAAAGACTAATTACTAGAGTTTGGATCTTAAATGTCCAAGATGAGACCCCTATGAGGCCCATGAGGGCCACGAGTTGAAGGTTTGGTCCCCGACATGAGTCTATTTGGAGGTGGTGAGACTTTTAAGAGGCAGGGCCTCAAGGAAGTCTTTAGGTCGCCGTAGATATGCTCTCAAGGAGGATCATGGAACCTCAGCCTCTCCCTCATCCTCTCTCTCTCTTTTGCTTCTCGGCCATGAGGTGAGCAGTTTTGCTCCAGTATATATTCCCATCATGATGGTTGGGGCCCAGTGATCATGGGCTATGAGCCCAAATAAACCTTTTCCCTGTGAAGCTGATGATCTTAGGTATTCATTTGCTGTAGGGCTGAAAAGGAAGTAATACATTACTTAAATCTGCTAAGCTGGAGCCTCTGTCCCATTGCCTGCAAAATACTACCTCTTTCAGGGGCTGCTAAAATAGATTAAGGAAGAAAATGACAACTTAGCACTGGCAGGTGGGTTACCTGCTCAGCAGGAGCTTGCTGCATGACTCAGGGCATTGGAAGGAGGGTGAGCATCTTTGTGCATGTGTGTGTGTGTGTGTGCACGTGAGTGTGTGTGCATGTGTGTGTGTGTGTGTGTGGTACTGGTGATTGAACCCAGGGCCTTTGCACTGAGGTATGTCCCTAGCCTTTTTTTATATTTTTAACTTTGACATAGGGTCTCACTAAGTCACTAAATTGTCAGAGCTGGGCTCGGGTTTGTGATCCTTCTGCCTTAGCCTCCCAGAGTGTGGATAAGGATCTTACCATTCTCTGAAGGACAGCTGTTCTTCCTTCAGCAGGAGATAGGGATTCTTGCTGTAAGACTACGAATGTGTAAGTGGTATGGAAGCAGCATGGCTTTTAATACCATCACTTTTTCATCAAAGAGCCCAACTCTCATGAATTCCTTTGGTCACGTGCAGCTTATTTCATTTTCTAGTTGTTTCGTCTTATTTCTGAGCTGTTGGAATATGAAGTTTAAGAGTCTGAAAAAGAAAACCATTATCCTAGAATCTTTGTTCCATCCTGACCTTCACTTGCTATGCCACACACAAAATAATGAACTTGGTAAAATAAGAGGGAAGTAGAGAGTAGACAACTTTGAAAGAGCTGATCGGAGTATGACTTATTTCCTCCATAAAAAGAGAATCGAGGAATTTACCACAACCACAATGGTCATGCTGCTGATTCAGCCCTGGCCACGACTTGCCCTAGGTTGCTGTGTCCCCGCCACAAGTAGTGCTTTGGAGCCCTGTGGTGATGAGGGGAGGGTCCTGTCTCATCCCACCCACCAGGGTCCCTTCCCTCAGCAGCCTGGAGGCCTTCCGAGGTGAGTGTTAATCGCAACTCCCTGCTGAGCTCCTGCCCCATCTTCCACAGCAGTTCTCCAGCTGCCTTTCATAACCTCAGCAGAATAAATGAAGTTTCTGACAGTTACTTTATTTCCCTGATCTATTTCAGATGTCTCTTCAGATGCAGCACCGAGTTACTGCTGTTAGTTGTCTTGCATCGGATATTAGGTGGGGACACTACCTGGACGCCCATAATTGAGAAGGGTGTTAGTTGTTTTGCACACGGCCACAGAGTGCAGGAACCTTTTGAGCTCCTCGCTTTCCTCTTTTGTTAAATTCAATGGTTGTGGTGAGTTAAAAAGTGAGACGGTTACTAGTGTGGTTGCTACCGGTGGGTCTGCTTAAAGTTTGTCCTCCCATCCCTGAAAGCAGGAGTGTACAGGAATCATGCCTTACAAGAAAAATGAAGGGAAATATGTTTTGAGCAACAATGACTTAGTCAAACACTCCCTTTCCCAGATTTTTAAATGTTTTGTACAAGTGTTTTTTCATTGTTGAAACTGGCAAGTCCTCTTTCTTTCCCAGAGTGTAAAACTTTGAGAGGACAAAACATTTTCACTTGGGCCCCTGTCCCAGATGCAGGCTTGAGAGAATAGCAGAGGACACCAGAGCTGAGGCCAGCAGGCCTGAAGGAAAGGCCATGAGCTGAATGAACAAAATTCTGGATGCAGCTGTTACCATTTCCTGTTTTCCAAACCCAGGCCACCACCAGCCCAGAGATTCACAGTGTCCCTGGGAGACTACAGTCTTTGGAGTTTCCCTGGACTTCCCTGAACATGTGGCCCCTCACATTAGGTAGTTTTCCTGTTCCAGAGATTAGGATGTAAATCATAGAGTCAGAAACATCCATATTTCATTCCTGGCCCGGCTACTTACTAACACTGAGGTATCGGAATGCTGCCCAGACTCCTGGGACCTCCAGCTTTCAACTGAGCAATAGGCATCTAGTGGGTTTAGGCATTGAATGAGGTACATATACAAAACCTTTGGGGCCATTCAAAGCCTGGCACACAGAACAGGCCCATGGATGGTAGCTTTTTTGTTAAAGGCCCAAACTAAGAGAGAAATGCAGGATCCACACTGAGACTCCATGACTTCCCATCTATTCCAATGACCGTTGGATGCGTTTTCTATGCCATATAACAAATGACTAAACACAGTCACTTAAAACAACATATATATAGTTTCTCACAGCTCACACAGGCTAGGCATCTGGGTATTACTTAACTAGGCCTGTTGGGGTTCTCACAAGGCTGGGATCAAGGTGTCAGTCAAGCTGCATTCTCCCACAGAGGCTGGACTGGAAATGAATCCCCTTCTAAACCCATTAGGCTGCTAGCAGATATCAATTCCCTACTGTTGTTAGATTTAAGGCCCTGACTTCTTGATACCATCTAGTTCTTACCATCCCGAAGCTACTCTCAGTGTCTAGAGGTCCTTCATGGGCCTTCCTACAGCTTGCTGCCTCAAAGACAGCCATGGAGAGAGAGAGAGAGAGAGAGAGAGAGAGAGAGAGAGAGAGAGAGAGGAGAGAGAGAGACTCTGCAGCAGAACAGGGTCTTGTGTAACAGAAGCTTTCCATCATTTTCCTATCAGTTTTTCCATATCCTATTATTTGTTCAAAATGAAACCCAGGATCCACTCACTCTAGGGGAGAAGAGATTGCACAAAGAGGACCAGGAAGCAAAGATACAGGGAGTCACAGTGCATCTGCCACACGAGCAAAGGCTTTAGTGAGTAGAAGATATAAGGAAGAATCTGGCTCCCTCTGTCCCACATGACATCCCCACAGCCCTTACTGTGTATTCTGTTGCGGAATTAACTAAGAATTAAAAATATAGTGGGTTTAAAAATCCCACAGACTTATTCTCTTACAATCCTGGAGGTCAAAAGCTATAAATGGGTCTCACTGGACTGAAGTCAAGGTGTCAACAGGTGCTAAGGGAGAATTTACTTCCTTGCCCTTTTGATCTTCTAGAGGTTTCTTTCCTCTGTGGCTCATGACCAGGGCTATCCATCTTCAATAGCGGTCAAAGTGAGTCAAGTTCTTTTCACATTGCATCACTCTGAGCTCCTTGATTGCCTCTCTCTTCTATCTTTCAGGAGCCTTGGGATTATATGGGACCCACCTGGATAATTCAAGATAATCTCCTTATTTTCCAAGGCTGTTCATTAATGCTCTTAACTCTATCTGCAAATGTAATTTTCCCTTGTCATGTAAGGTAACATATCCACAGGTACAGGGACTAGGTCAAAGACTTCCCCACAAACTGAGTCAGACATGAGAGTCTAAGGGCTTGTAATTTAAAGACCTTCAAATGATTCCAATGCGTGCTTGTGTTTGAGAGCTGTGTTCTATAACAGAATTTGGAACAAATAATTCTTAAAATAGAGGTGTTAGCAGTCAGCCACTGGGAAGAGTTAAACAGATTATTGTAATGGTTACAACTGTATTAAGATATCCAAGAGTTCATCAGATATGTATGACAGGGGCTCGTCTTCTGAAATCTGTATTCTATCTACCAAAGAGGAGGACACGACAAGCCCCCTCTCTACCTGCCAGTGTGGTGGAAAGAAAACTCCAGAGAACATGGAGCTGGGAAGCCAGCAACAGCCACTGACGTTCTGCAGAAATAGTGTACAAGAGGGAGGTGCATCTTATTATGCCATTGGCAAGGACCGGAACCATGAGTCACCACAAACAGGGCACTGTGAAATCCTTTGTCATTAGCAATAAAAGTCCACAGGCAAGCAATGAGATGATTCCAGCAATACGAATCTGAACAGTGTAAGGTTCAAAAGAGGTGCCATACATCAGAAAAGGCTGCATTCAATGGAAATTTCACTTTAGTCTTACCTAAACACTTCCTTACCAAATTCATGCAAACAATACAATCTGAATTCAGTTCATGTTGGATGCTGCACAGGTTTTGTTGCATATTGTAAGGCCTAAATCATTAAGAAATAATAAATGTGCTTTTCTTTTTTGCTTTTTAATATGATTTTCTTATTTATTCATGGTGGCCCAGGGTCACTATTTACTTCAAGGGATGAAGGAATTTGTGGGGAGATTAGGATATGTTGGGAAATTAATCTGAAATTTGAGCTCTGGTCTTCAAAATACAGAGATTGTTCAAGAAAATTTCTTGTCCTTCCCACTGTAAATATGTAAAGAATCACTCATGGAGAACGCTGATCATACCTGAGCAGTAGGTCATGCATTTAATTCCAGTCATTCAAGAGGCTGAGGCAAGAAGACTGCAAGTTCAAGGTCAGCCTGGGCAACTGAATAGATCCTGTCTCAAAATAAAATGAAAAGGAGCAAGATGCAGCTCAGCAGTTAAAAAAAAAAAAAGTGAGAGCAAGAATTCTAATGATAAATTTCTGTTTCTGGAGAAAATTTTTATTTTTTTTCTACTTTCATATAATGAAACCTGGCTATGCTTGATTAAGGAGGAAGGAGAGGATGACCATGATAGGCTGGTCCCAAGTGCTAGCTGCATCAGCCTCATCTGCAGCCTGTGAAATTACAGATGCCTGGACCATAACCCAGAACTTCTGGATTACGAGATGAAAAACTGCTTCCTCTCTCTCCTAGTGTGTTTAGGAAATAAGGAGGTAGGAACTGCTAAGCAGTGACATGTGCTGTATGATCACAAAGTATGGTGGAAGTGTAAAAACAATTACATTACATGCATGACACATTGCCACGAATTCCCCACAAAAGATTTTCCATTACTTTGAGTACACTTATCCCATTATCCTTGCTGCTTTCTGGAGCAGTTCTGGAAGTCCTCTTTTGTGAGTGTCTTACTGACAGCGATCAAGACCTTGTTGCATATGAAAATGATGATCAAATGGATGCTCCAACTCTTATCAATGCCCCTGAAGCAGTGACTGTATTAAGGACATGGAAGCTTCCAGAAGGTTTGATGACAGTCCTGTGTCCCATGGTTGCCATCACTAGCAAGGGGTCTGTTCCAGGCCTAGTGCGTGAATGTAAGCAACAAGAAGATAAAGAACCATCCCTTATCCAATCCTAGAAATGTATCTTTCCATGACAATGTAAAGTGAAATATCCCACTTTGAGTCTTGAGTAATTAGACTACATAAATATTGTTCTGTGGACAATGTAACATGGCCCCATCTTTGTTTATCTACTGGAATAGACCTAGATAGGAGAGAGGAAGAGAGTTGCCAAATTTTAACAAATTGTATCATCATTTTGCAATTTTCCATTCTAGGTTGCACAGGCAATGCAAAGCATAACAGGCCTTCCCTAGGAAAGAATTATGTTATTCTGGTCCACAACCATTCGAAACGTGGGTACCTGTGTGTCTATCAGACAGATTAAAATGACAAAAGTAAAGAGATAAGTTTTTGTCTTCCCCATTATGGCTCCAATTCCAAATCCCGGAGCAACCCTCCCATGTGAAATGAGAGCAATCACATCCCATTAGTTTTAGGAGAGCTGGGTAATCTCATCAAACCCATTATAAAGTTCCAGTAAAGCAGCCACAGAGAGTTTTGGGTAATGATCATTGTTTTTTTGTAAGGCCACCTCTTTAACTTCTTGAATCATCCCAGTCCTGACTTGAACCCCTGCGCACAGATGAGGGGAGAGGGAGACAGTGAAGCACCTCACTGCCATTCACGGGAGGTGTAAATACGACAGGTTTTCTGCTGGCACTAACAACTGGGTGAAATGTTCCTCTCCTCATATGTTATCTCTGGTTGTTTGATTATCCACCCAACATTCACTTGGCTTCTGCTCTAAAATAAAAACGCCTGAAGCATGTTTTTGTGAAAGAAATTGTGTTTCAAAATGTGCACACTAGGGTACGCACCTCACTTCATGCTTGGCCCTCTTTCTTTAGGTTGTGGGTTGATACCTAGAATCATAATCACAAATAAATTTTTATATGCCCTGCCCACTGATGAACCATACCCTGGGGCAATTTTTTCTTTTAATTTCATACAATATCCAGTAATAAATCATGTTGTAACGAGTTTGGGAGATTGTTTACAAATAACTTCCTCTAATGAATTTAATTAAAAACACATAATACTCATGTGTATTTTTAAAAATGGTTACAGGAAAAAAATCAGAAAAGTGTTAGCATCAAAACTTCTGTTCATCTGCTATATTCTTGGTGAAGTGGTTCTTTCTGAATATGTAGTCTGTTTTAGTTTGGTTCCATGTAATAATTTTCTCATTCTAATAGATTGAATAAATGCCACAGAATTATGGTTTTCTTATTTAGGGTAAGTATAGCAGAATCCAGTGAGTACACTGTAGACATCAATTCATCAGAATGTTTGGTAGTGGGTTGTTCCTTCCAGGTAACTCAAATTATTGGTACATTTCATCTTCAATGGCAACTACTTTTCTTCTTTGTCTTGCTTGTTAAGCAAGTGTTTAAAAGGGCTCAGTCCAGATTACAGTGTTCCAGAGATGAACATTTGATGGCCTCAAACATTTGATGGTCCCTTACCTGCCTTGTTTTTATCAATCTAAACACTGATTCTTCTTACAGAATGTTGGAAATGTAATGGTGGCTGTTGCTTTGAACCTGGGGTGTATAATTTGTTTATTTTTCCTTAACAATGCAAGACAACAAACTATCTTGGTTCATTGGAAGATTAATTGGGTTTCTCTTTATTGTCTTTCAATGGAATAGCTTTGCAAGTACAAAAATCGCAAAATTAGTATTTTGTTTTCAACAAAAAGAAAATTCCCAGGTTAAAGTTCCATACCTCACAAACTTTCAAATAAGCACTTCTGTTGAGGCGAGCCTCGTTCTGGAAAGCTTCATAGTGCAGGCTAGAATTACCACCAGCAAAGAGTGAGCCTTGGATTAGCTACGACAGGTGTTTCCATTCCTTTCCAATGCTTATCTGAATATGGAGTACAGTGGAGTCTATAAAATAAAAGTGGGAATTTCACTGAGGAAGAACGGGGCTACACCATAAAATGCCTCCAGCTCTGTGCCTGTGTGTGAACCTCAAAGAAACCTCTAGATATGTGAGCAAATCATTTTAGTCTCTTAGTGTGTGTGCATATATGTATTGTTACTACATTGTGATGGCTAAAAACTTAGGAAAAAATTATTAAATATCTATTTTGTGCTTTCAATCTACTATCAAAGGCCAAAAGGGTTTGAAAGCAGTAACTAAAGTTACCAAAGTTAGTCAGAGTCATTAGTCTCTTACTTAAAGAAGGTAGACCAGTGTGAAATCTGGAAGGAACATTTAACTTCTGCAATTATGAGTCTAGCCGAGGGTCTCACAGATTTTTAGAAACAGAGGCCAGCCTCTCTGCTTCTATTTCAGATCAGTTTTTAGTCCTGCAAGATGTTATGCTTCTGTCCATGGATCCCAGAATCAAACCCCTCCTGGATCACCAGCCTACTTGTTCCCTACCTCTGGACACACTGACTTTTACATTTTTTGCTGAGAGCATTGGATTTTCCCCCTTCGAAACCTTCCCAAGTGGTATATTCTATCCTCCACCTACGGTGTCCCCACCTTCTTTTCCTCACTTGTTTTTCAATCCACCAGTTGCATAAAATGTCACCTCTCCTCAAACAATCCTTACCTGTCCACCTTACCTACCCAATTATGAGGACTGTTGCACTCTTACACTTTTTTCCTTCATTAAACTTCTCAGAATTTGTCCCTAAACATGTGTTTGAATATTTAGGAGTTTTTGCTTCCATTAGAAGCATTCAAAAAGGAGTCACATCATTTCTACTTACTTCTGTATCCCTAGAGCCTACCATAGTAACCAAGCAGAGGAAGCATTCAGTGTGTATCTGTTGAATGGGTGAAGAAATGTGCACCCTTATTATTGTTTGTGTTGTGACTTGGGTGGCCTAAACCTTGCAGGCTGTAGTTTTGCAGATCCAAAACAAGGAAATATTTCCTGCCTTTTGTGTTTGTGAAACTTAGGAGCTAACTAAGTAAATAAATTAAGGCCATCACCAGCACATAGTAAGTGTGTTGCTACTTTTGGAGGCAGGGTGATTGTCAACTGGACTAGCTGCCATGTTGAAGAGAATGATTGGCTCATAGGCTGCAGCCGGGTATCAGTGTCCTCAGTCACACAGGTAAAGAGCATGTAGGACCTGCTGGGTCACCTACAGGGTCACCCCCATGGTCATGTGAAATACAAAACATAATATACATACGCTAATGGTGTTTTTCCATGGGAGCCCTCTTCATCTCACTGGGCTTATAACCAGTAACACAGGGTGTTCTGCCATCACTCATTCATCCTCTTCATTCTCCTTAATTTGATAGTTTTATTTTTATATACTATATGAGGACACTGTTCATCTTTTTTTTATTAAATTTTCCCTGTAAATAAGAATTGATATCCTATCTATAACACTGGGCACTATAATACTTCAAGCTTGAAAGTGGAAAGATAAAGCTGGGTGCATTTAATAAGATGTGCATATTTTCTGAGTCTCTTTTCATACAAGTCTATGACTAGTTTGCTATTATTATTAACAGATATCTTCCTGGCTAAAATTATAAAATACAGACACATCTTCAAACTCGTGGCAGAATTTATAAGAGGAATAGTTTCCTTCTATTCATCCCTTGAGTAAATCAAAATGCAAAAGTCAGTGTTACCCAATGTGGGGCACAAGGAAATCAGTCTCCCGGGAATGGAAGGAAGGTTGGGCTCATGGACTAAAGAGCTCATTTTTAAGTGCAATTGATATTGCTCAGGGGAGGTAGCACAGTGCATCCCCACTTATTCAGTATAATGGTCTGTTGTATTTTGCATTATTTTTTTATTTTAGCTTTTGTTTTTTTATGTTTCTTTTTTGCGTTTCACTCATATCAATATACAATATGAAATTTGAAACTGAATACTTTTGACCTGTATCATTTACCACAAAGTAGTGGTGATAGTATTTTATAGACCAGATATTTGGTTAATTGATGTTACCATTTTAAAATGTCCTGCCCGTTTGCTTTGGTACTTGGGGTACTTAGGTGCTGAGAGCTGTTGCAATCTTATGTATCATTTATCTGTCCTTTTGTTCAGAAATACTAGGTGAATGTTGAAGAAGTCTCACCTATAGTCACATGTGTCTCCAAATGCAGAATGCTGTTGTTATACTGATGTTGACATCCTTGTCATTATTTATAATGTTCATCTTAGGGAAGAACTTGCCATTTCTGGATGGCCTATAATCACAAAATAATAATCATAGTAACTGTCATAATAACGAGCAATATAATTACCATTCATTAAGACAGTGATTCATAATCTTAACCATTATCATATTATATTTAATTATGATGACAGTGGTGAAAATTACTATTTCCAGCTATTAAGAATGCAAGGAATCTTAGAACTCAAGGAACGTAAAAGTAACATAAAATGTGATGAGGCTTTTCTTTTAAGATTTTCAATAAGTATTTAAAATAAAGTTAAAAATTCAAAGTTTGGTTTAATCGCATTCACATACCTGATCTCCAATAGAAAAATGAAATTTCACAAGGGGGTGGTGGTACATGGCTGTAATCGCAGCACTCTGAGAGGCTCAGGGCGGAGAATCACAAATTTGAATCTAGCCTGGCCAACTTAGCAAGATCTTGTCTCAAAAACAGGACTAGGGGTGTAGCTCAATGCAAAAAAACCTGAGTACAGTCCTCAGGAGAGACAGGAAGAAGGAGAAGGGGATGGGGAAAGGGAAGAAAAGGAAGAAGAAGAACAAGAACAAGAAGAACAAGAAGAAGAACAAGAAAGGAGGAAGAGGAAGAGAGGAAGAAGGAAGGAAAGAAAAAGAGGAGGAGGAAGGAGGAAAAAGAGAAAGAAGAAGAAGAAGAAGAAGAAGAAGAAGAAGAAGAAGAAGAAGAAGAAGAAGAAGAAGAAGAAGAAGAAGAAGAAAGAAAGAAAGGAAGAAAGAAAGAAAGAAAGAAAGAAAGAAAAGAAAAGAAAAGAAAAGAAAAGAAAAGAAAAGAAAAGAAAAGAAAAGAAAAGAAAAGAGCACATTTTTCTTTCAAACGTCCCCAAAAACATTTTTGCTAATTTTCAAACTAAAAACAATCAGGAAGAATTCTAAGAGGTGTCAGCCCTGGACTTCTGATCATAGCCCAGGTTTATGATGAAATTGGAGAGTATTTGTTTCGGACATTTCAGGAAGTGTCGCTGAGGCCCAGAACGGTGGACCCGTTGGCTCTGCCACCTGGGAGCTTCACGTGATCAATGTTCTTCTTTTTTTTTTTTAAAGAGGGTAAAGTTAAAGACAACAAAACAGAACAAAACAGAGCATAATGTAGCAATGTAAGAGACACAGATTTCAAAGCAAGACAACCAGAGATCTTCACTGGCTCTTCTATGGTCTCTTGTTTTCTTCCAAATAATTGTCCATACCTTCACATACAATGAATTCACATAAAACAAAATAGTATAGAACTGATCAGAACAGGATCATGAAGGAATTTTAGGTCTTCAAGACCAGACAATAAAGAAGTCAACAATGGCTGCCATAGTGTCTCTCATTCTCTTCAAAATAGCTGTCCATACCTTCATGTGTGTTGAAATTAAACAAAACGAAACAGACTAAAATCACTCTGAACAAAGAATAATAGTATTGCTGGATTTCACAGCATGATGCTACGGAATCAGCACTGGGTACCTTAGTGGATCTTTTTCTTCAAAGTAGCTGTTCATTTCATCGTGCATTATATTATTGATTCTCATAAACTTTTTAGAAGTTCTACACATGCATGAGTCTCTACCTGTAGACCCATCCTTTCTGTATTAGAGGGAAAAACAAATCAAAACAAGACAAAAAAAATTCCTAGAAAAACACAAGAGAAAAAAGACATATAAACAGCAATAGCAAAGAGCCCAGAACACTGACAGTGGATAGACCTTCAAAGCTCAATGTTCTTATTGGTGAAGAAAACAAAGGACAGTGCTTTATGCTCTTGGGTGCTGAGAGCCCTTTTGAGCATGAAGAACACACAATTAAGCATTGTTAAAGATATGTGCATGATGTATTGTTTTACCTGCAGTTAGTGCATTGTATTAAGTATAATATTTCATACATTTTGAAATCCAGATGATGACTATTGCTTCTCAGCTCCCACTAGCAGCTCCCTCATCCAGGACAAAGTGCGGTTCCCGTGTGTTAGGCATTTTGACAGCAGTGGGGACAACGCAGGGAGCAAGAGACAAGATCAGTGCCTTCACCGATAAATGCACACCAGTGAAGAAAGTAGATACTTAAGTGTGAAATCAGAAGTCACTGGGAAATGCGCCACCATCCTAGCCCTGAGGATCCTGAGGTTCTCATCAGGGTCAGGGGACCAGAAGGACCATCAAGTTGGGATGTGGAAGGAGGACAGAAGTTATTCAAGCAAAAGGAAATAAATCATCAATGCAGCAGAAATTTCAAGGGAAGAGATTTCCCAGGAAGGAAGTGTAAGCACCTGGGGGGGACTCGGGAGGCATGAAGCTCCTGCCAAGCTATGCAAAGGAGACTTAATTTTCTCATTAGAGCTCAGAAAACCAAGAAGGGTTTAGACAGGGGGCTGATATTATCAGATTTGTATTTCCGAGGGATTCACAGGTGGGGTCACCGTGAAGAATGGAGTCCAAGGATGGGGGACCTCTGTCTCTGACAGCCTGACTGACTTGAGACTTTGCAGGACATTTACATAGAAAGCCCATTTCAAATAGGGTTTTTAATGTGTTATCTTGAACTGATGGGTTTTTAAAAGTATGAGGAAAATGAAATAAAATTGACAATGGCTTAGATCAATGGCTCTTAAAACACTGCATGGTTTCACGCTTTTCTCCCAAGGATTTTCCAGGGAGGCTGAGAGGGCAAAGCCACTTTCACAACAAGACATCATTTGCATTTGGGTTAGACTTACCTCTGCTCTCACACCAATGAAAGTGGCTGGAACTGTGTTAAGATAGTGACACAGGCCTGTAGCCACTTCACAATAAACAGAAAATGCTGGTCTCACCTAAGAATATCCCTGATGAGATGGTTGAAATTCATTTCATTCGCCTCAGCCCTGAGGATTCAGACCTTTTGGCATTTTTCATTATGACCTAGGAGGTAGACATACAAAGTACTTCCATGGTCGCAGAGCTAGGAAAATTATCTGAGGAAAACCACTTGTGAGATTTCTATATTCATGAGTGAATTGGCCACATCTCCCCCAAACACCATTTAAAAAACATTTTTAAAAAAATTTTAAACAACATTTATTGGTATATTTTAAGTATACATAATGATCGTATTCATTATAGGGAATTTGTACCTGTAATGATATATTTTGATTCTTTTTTCTCCCCATCTCCCTCTCCTTCCTTCAATCCCTCTTCTCCCACTTATTTATAAAAGATTTGCTTCCATTTTGTCTCTTCCCTTTTTCTTTGTTTTCCCTTCTTCCTTTCTCCCTTCCCCAACCCATTTGAGTATTTTCTTCTTATTTCATAATATCAATTATACATTTTGGCCCTTATTTACACTTTTACTTTCTTATACCAGAAAAACAATGTGGTGTTTATACATGTATATATTTTACCTAAGAGTGTGGTCTCAAGGTGCATCCATTTACCTAGAAATGTCTCCAGTTTATCCTTCTTCATGACAGAGTAGTACTCCATTATATAACAAAACCCTGTTTGTTATCCATTCATTGGCTGATGGGCAATTGGGATGCTTCCAAGATTTAGCTATTACAAGCTGTGCCATGAAAACAGCATTTTTCATTGAAAGAACAATTCAAAAACTATCATCATTCAGATTTGGGCATTTTTAGACATTTTCTTGAAAATGAATGAAGCAAGTTTTTCATTCACTTCAAGACAAAAAAAAGAAGAAAAGAAAGGAAGAAAATGACTGATAGCATTCATTGCCAATGATTGCACTGACATTTTCAAACAAAAATCAAAATTTCAGGAAACAACCATGATAGTAAGTCAAGGCTTTTCTCATGCAAGCAGTGAATGTTTTTAAAAATATGCTGTGGAGTGAAATGTGCCAAAAATTGAAAGCTATGTACAGTTCAGTGAAACAATGTTGTCCAATTAACCAATAGTTAATCTACAAATTCACACATAGGTGAAAGACCAATCTAAATTAGAAGATAGAACAAATGAATTTTAATGTAATGGTGAACAAAATTATTCATGGTAGAAGTATGGATTCTAGTTACATCTAAACTTCACGAAACTGTGGTTTGCTGAGTTTTGGTGTGGTATCAAAAAACAGCCAGAATTCTCTGAAAATACTACCAAATAGTCTACCCTTTTCCAACCACATCTCTTCTGTAGGACTAAAATTTTAATGATATTGAGCTACAGCAACCTATCAGAATAAATATGTACAGAAGCATCCATATGAAGATACAACTGTCTTTTATTTAGCAAGATACTAAAAAGATTTGCAAAAATGTAGCATAATCTTACTCTTTTTTGGTTTGTTCTTGCGGTGTAGTCTCACTGTGTTGCTCAGGTTGGTTTTCAACTCGAGGCTTACAGTACCTTCCTGTCTTGGCCTCTTGAGTAGCTAGAACTATAGGTATGTATCACCACACAGTTTCTTTTCCATTAAATTCACTTATATTAACATGGGATGGGTTTTTTTATGTCATTTTTAAATGAATTTAGATGCAAATATTAAAACTTCAATTTTCACCTCTTAATTTTTAAACATCAGTAGCTATAAGGGCTATCAAGTTTTAATATTATATTCTTACAGTAAAGTCCTGAGACCAAAATCTTCAGAAAAGGGATCCTCAAAAAAGACTTTACAGGAGTGTTATACTTGTACCTAGATGTCCCCCAAATGCCTCATGTGCTCACAGGTGAGACTTTTCAGAGCAGGCTGGATGTAGGCTGTATGATACTGGGATTAAGGATGCATGATACTAAATCAGTCCACTGTTTGTGATTAACATAGTTCTAGACAGCACCATTCAAAAGGCTTGTGGCCTGGATGGCGTAAAAGAGAAAAAGGCAGGTTGATAGCTACTGCTTGCTGCTCTGCTGCCTCCTGCTTGCCACACCATGGACTGTTCTTCCTCTGTGATGCCCCTCTGCCAAGCTACCTTCCTTTGGAGCCAGCTGACTGCAGACTGAAACCTTTACAAATCATGCATTAAATAATCCTTTCCTCCCTTAACTTGTAAATGTCAGATATTTTATCCCAGCACCCCCCCCCAAAAAAAAAGTAGTGAGACCAGGGTCTCAAGACCAAAGTCTTGACAACTGTTGTGTTTTATACCTGAATAGAATTATTAGTTTATCGTGAAAGCAAAACCCAGAATAAACACTTGTATGCAGGCATTTTGGGAAAAGAGGGCTCAAGAACACAGGGACAGTGAACAGAAAAGAAAAGAAAACTAGTCAATCAGTGGAACACTGCTACAGGATCCAGGGTGACTTCTGTCCACATGAGTAGAATAGTTCTCAGATGCTTTGCCCAAAGGATGAGGGGTATTAGTCCATTATCTTCCTTCCCTGTTTGGTCCAAGTTGTCTCTGTAGGTCTTAATACTCTATTTGCCTGGTATGTATGCTAAGGTATTGTACATCACAGTGTCCAGAGGCAGAAAATGAGAGGTATAAGCAGATATCCCAAAACATAGTATGCTACAGTTAAAACCAGTAGAAACTGGCTAAAACCTGGTGGCCTAGTGATGTGAATAGCCTTTGACTTTGCATTAGAGGCTACTGGAGGAAAAAGAAAACTCCAAGCCTCTGCTTTTGATGATTTCTCCTGGTGTTCTGTATGATGTGCTTGGTCTAGGCTCCCGCGTTACCCCAGAGAGCTTTTTAGCTCCTCCAAACCATCTCAACATCACGTGCCTGGGTGACATAGCAGAATAGAGGGCACAAGAAGTAGACATATTCTTGACAAAAATGCAGTGGGTGTTTGGAATTTTTAATGGTCAGAACTATGGTAATAGCAATAGCACTAATAAAAAGAGATTATGTGTTGTTATGGTTTCTATCGAATGTCTCCTAAAAGTCCCATGTGCTCAGAGTTGAGGCTTTTAAAAAAATTTCAGTCATTTTATTTGTGTGGGTATAGATGTACAAGCATATCTCAGAGCTACTGCAAGTTCAATCCCAGACCACCACAAAGAAGCAAACAGCTTAGTAAAACAAGTCACATGAATTTTTTAGTTTCCCAATACATTTAATAAACATGTTTATACTCCACCATAATGTATTAACATGCAATAGTATTATACCTAAAAAACAGGCCTGCCTTAGTTTAAAAATACTTTATTGGTAAAAATGCTAAGGTTTTCAGCAAATTGCAATATTTGACTAGTGAAGTTTCTCTCCTAACTTGGTATTCATGGCTGCTGGGTGATCAGTGTGCTAGTTGCTCTACTTTGGGTCACTATAGCAATCTCGTAAATTAAGTTTGAACATTAATTGATTCTTCCTTTCATGACACATTTCTCAGTGGCATTCCATTTCCTATGACAACATTTTAGAGGTAGGATTCTGGAGAGTAATTGGATCCTGGGATGCTCTACTTATCAGAGGACTGACCCATTCAAGAGCTCATCTCTGAATGTGCTGTCAGGAGGTAGGGCTTTGCTGGAAGAGCAAGGTCACTTGCAGTGTGACCTGCAAGGGTGTATTCTTGTCCCCAATGCCATTCTTTTCTCTCTGTACTCTGGCTGCCATAAGGTGAGCAGGTTTCCTCTGCCTAGACTGTGACATTTCTGTTTTGGACCCAGGTAACCATGGACTGAACCCACTGAAGCCATCAGCCCAATAAACTTCTCCAAGTTTCAAATGTCAGGTGTTTGGTCCCAGAAACAGTAAAGTAAATAGAGGCATCCTTTTTCTCTCAAAGTACAGTTTTCCCTGTTAAAGTACTCCTGAAAGTAAGAGAGTCAGGAAAGGGGAAAAAAATAAAACAAGGAATAAAACCAAAAGCAGTTGAAACTAGTGATATTGACAGACTTTGGTGGCATTTTTACACTCTCCTAATTCTAAAGAATAACTGACTGTACCCCAGTGGGGACTAAGATTAATTTCTGCCCTACTAAAATATTTTGCTAGGTTTGTATTTGTTTTTTTTCCTTTGGGTATTAATCATAAAATAATTATATGTGTAATTACCCAATTATGAGGAATTCATTGTTGTCTCCAGAAGAGAAGGAAAACTTTTCTTGAATATTGATTAATCTAATTTTGTCATTTAGGGTATAAAACTCTGTGGGTGTTGTTATATACATGCTATACGCATTTTATATATGTTAGTATGTTGTAGTATGCAAACTGTTATAAGTACATGTTTTTGTTTTATTAGTATTATATTATATGAATTTAAATTTCAAAATTTCAGGGGATCATGGTTCCAAAATTTTGTATTTATTTGACCTGTGACAAATTATTTCACAAAACTTTGAGCCTTACTTTAAAGTCTCTTTTTATAAATAGATAAATTAATAATACTTGCCTTATAAGTATGTCATGAGAAAGCATGGATATATTTATTGAAAGATTATATGTGCTCAATAAAAGTATTATTCTATAGTAAATGCATGGAGATTAAATTAAGTAACTGGAATGGTTGAACCTTCCCTTTTCTTTCCTTCCTTCCTCTTCTCTTCTATTTTTTCCTGAAGATAATACCTAAAATTATAAGAAAAGCAATTTTCATCAAAAAATAACTGATGTGTGACTGCTCTGGAAACAAAGAAAACTCTTCCCATTTTTTCACAATCCCAGCTGATTTGACCATTTTTGACCACACTTCAGGATCTGTGGGACAGATCAATTTTTAGGTTTTGCAAAAATATATCCAATTTCCCAAAATATAACTAAAACAAATCAGTAATCCCCATGTTAGATTGTGATATAATTAATATATTGCTTCAGACAACAAAGAATCTCTTCCTGTTATGTGTTCTTTGGTGTAAGATCTGACTCCCAGCTGCTGAGCAATTCTCTCGTTCATGGTGTGCAGTTTCACTGTGGTTTGTCTAGTTGTGACTTTAACTGACGTTAGGACTAATAAATTTCTGCAATTATGGAAAATTATGTTTTTCAGTATTACTTTATCCTATTCTATCCATTCTTTCTTTTTGCAAGGACAATGTGATGCATATTGGCTGTTTCCTACATCCTGTATATATTTACTGTCAGATACACACCTGGAACCCCAAAACTCTGGGAGGCTGAGGAAGGACGACAATTCCATATGAGAAAAATAGATATTAATAACCCATTACAAAATACCTGAAAAAGAAAATCTAAGAAGATAAAATAGAAATGCCCAACAAACATATGAAAAGGTATTTAAGTTCACTAATAAATAATACCATGAAAAAATTTTACAGATCAATACTGTTCAGTGTTAGAGAAGATAAGACTGAATGATGCAAATCACTCCATACCTCTTTTGCAATGAGAGTAAGACATAAACTGTGGAGGATGATTTTACAATATCATTAAAAAATGCAAATTTTCACTCCTTGTGACATGTGATGTTTCCTTTACTTTGACCGTCAATAGAGTTTGTACTTCTCCATGTCATGCTAAACCCATATTAACCATGCAGATTCTAATGAATATAAATAGGGTATAAATGCATAAATATTTCAGAAACTTTGGTTTCATTCTATATTTAACACTTGATGATTTAAGTTCACTGGATGCGGAGGTATAATTTCATGACTTTCTTCTTTCAAAACCTCAAATGCTATTTTCTTTCAGTTAAAAACAAAGCAATACTTTTATCAATATTCATTATTCTTCCACTTGTGCTCCTTCCTCCCAAAAGAAATTAAAACATTTAATCAAGGAGCTGGAAACATAGCAAGATTCGACAGGTGAGACAAATGACACAGAGGGTAAACAAAGTTAAACTATAAAGTCTAAGCAGGCACTCAGCCACTTTCTTATGCCATTCTAGTGCCTTGCAAACCCTAGGACATGGAACTTGGTTCCAAGAGTTCTAAAACCCAACGAGAAGAAAGAATCAGGATCCATTACATCACTACATGTCCCTGAAATAGTACAAGTCAATCACTCAAGAGAGCCTCAGCTTGTCCCAACACTTAATAAAGTAATAAACTTTCCCAGATTCCTTAGAGAAAGAGATGGAGAGGGCAGATGGGAAAAGATGAGAAGATAGTGAAAAGAAGAGAGAGTCAACAGAATCAAATTGCAACGCGTATATGTACCCATTCTCTGAGATGACTGTACTCACTGTGTATGCAAATTGGAAAGAACAAAACAAAACAACACAACACAAAACAAAACAAAGCACAGGGTCATGCTGCAGTACCCCCACAGCAGCCTTATAATGCTCAGAAATTCCTTTTGGTGGGCTGTTCTTGTAACTTTGCCTCCTGAAGGAGTACAAAAAATATACCAGGATTCTTTAAGACCTATTTAATAGAGACGCTGCTCCACATGGTCTAGAAACACAACTTTGCAGTCAACTGGCTCCAAGCAAAACAATACTTTTCCAAAGGTTGTAAACAGGCTTTCCCAGAACTGACATTGGGTCTGAAGTAGTTTGGTCACAATAATGCAGGTTTAAATTTAGCATGTAAAAGTTGGGTAAATGTACCTAAAAATCCAGATTTTTTTTCTTTTCTTTTTTTTTTTTTTAGCAGTTGTTAAGGAATAGTAATGGTCATTGCATTGAGCAATAACCTCTTTGGAGGAGGAATGAACAGTGGATTGCCCACACTCCTGACAGTAGCCTGCTTAACTTGTTTTATTACCTGCAGGGCTCCCTTAGGCATTTTGGTTTGTAACCTGTCTTGCAGTGATTCTCAACACTGGTTTTGCAAATGACAAACAACCAAGCAGATTTTTCATACTGAGAATATCTGGATCCCACTCCGGGCCTCTTTAATTTGAATCCCAATGAAAAGCTCACTAAAAACCGCAGCTAAAAGCACATGCATCTGTGTGTTTATAAGTCCCTTGTGGTACGTGCCTATAATCTTGGCACTGAATGAGGCTGAGGCGACAGCAATGTAAGTTTGATTCCTTCTTCAGCAACTCAGCAAGACCTATCTCAAAATTATAGAATATAAAAGACTGGGGATATACCTCAGTGTGAAGGCCTTCAGTTTAATTCCCAATACTGCAAAAATAAATAAATCCCCAGGTGATCTAATGCCCTGCTCATGGTGGAGAGCTGTAAGTTTGGAGAAATGAGTTACTAAGGCAGCCCTCTCCAAGTACTCTTTCCTCAACCCAGCTTTCTGCCAGCTCTGGAACAGCCATGTGTTTAAAGTCAGTCCTCCTGGAGAATAATTTTGTTACTAGTTAAGTAGAGTTAGGCACTGTATTGGCCAAATAAGCCCCTCTGTTGGCACACTTCTAAAACTATCCTGTATCACGTCTGCTTAGACCCGGGAAAGCAACTTTAGGAGTCAAAATGTCTAAATTATAATTGGAGCCACCAAAAAGTATGGACAAGGAGAAGACAGCCACCCGTCCGGAGCAGGTATACTTTCTCTGTATTTGCCACCAAAGGTTCTCCCTGTCCTCAGAGACACATGGAAGGAAGGACGGCTCGAGAAGAACCACATCTTCCAGGGCTCCCCTAGGTGGAGTGACTTCCTCCCTTCCCTACCTCTGCACCTTTTATTCCTTATTCCTGTCCAGAGCCTATTTGCTACTTGCAGCCCTGTTGAAACTTTTCAATCTCAAGACCCCTTTGCACTCTTAAAAATCATTGAGGACCCCAAAGAGCTTTGGTTTATGTGGATTATTACCATCAATGTTTTCTATATGAATTAAAAATTTAAAATTGAGTATTTATAAAACAACATGGATAAATCTATTACATTTCAGCATAAATAACAGAATTTGTATGGAATATAATGCCAAAAAGTGAAATTGAATGAAATGACACATATTGTTTTACACTTCTGCTCTTTTCTGGTACTGAAGATTGAGTCCAGGGTCTTTGCATTGAGCTATATTCTCAGCCATTGATTGATTGATTGACTGATTGATTGACAGGGTCTTGCTATACCAAACTGCAAAGACTTCAATTTGTGATTCTCCTACCTCAGTCTCCTGGGATGCTGGTCTTACAGGTGTGGACCACCACTCCTGACAGCTTCTGCTAACTTCTTTACATCTGAATGTATAGAAAACAGCTAGATTCTCCTATCTGTGTTTGCATCAATCTGTTGCAATATTCTATTTTAGTTAGTCTATGAAGAAAATTCTGCTGCACAGTAGACAGAATCCCTTGGACCTGTGAGGTCCCATGCAGGTGACTGTGGTGGTGTCTCAGCAGGTAAGAATGGCAAAGGACACTGTATGTGTCCACATGGGATGTTTTGCAGGTGCATTTTAGTGACATGAGAAAGAAATTTGGAGAACAATGTAGATAATGTCACCAATCCTTCAACACAACTCTTGAAAAAATAACAGGCTACAACTTTCACCTGTCTTTTTGGTGTGACTCCTCCCACCTGGCCTCCACCATGAAGGCAGTGTCTCACAATCATCTCACACACATTCCTGAAAAGTCAAACTCCATCCTCAGGAGCTGGAAGGAGCTGATTGAAAGGACCAGAAAGCAAGACTGTCAGGAAGAGAAACTTCTATTATATTTGATCATTAGAATTTAACAACGGGAACTCATTTCTGTGTTACTTGTGTGATTAAAACAAAAAACAAAATGAATGATTCAAAAACTGGAACATTCCAATGAGGGTTAGCTCCTCAATCTCTTTATTTGAAGATGTGCAGCAGCAAACCAGACTTCATGTTGAGCAGGCCCGTTAACTTGACCTCTTATTGCAAGCAGCAGAAACAAGCTTTGCTTATCTTAAAGATCCAAGGGCTCATTGGAAGCGTATGGGATAGTAATATAATTGGCAAGATGCTGGAGATCCACGACTGTAAAAAGACAGGTCTAGAGGTAGAAAATACTGGCATCCTTTGGAAAATAAAGCACCTCAGGCCACAATACAGTGATACAAAGAAAAAAAATTTTCCCTTGAATGGAATCATATGGCATACAGGTGCAGATAATGACAAGACATCATCAAATCATTGGGTGGATAATAAGCAAAGGAGAAAATGCAGAGGACAGGAATTGCTACGCCCCAATTGCCTAATGATTTCCTGTGTGCCTCAGTGAGAATTAACACTCAAAACACACAGTTCATTCCACAGAATAGATTTAACTTTTCCTCATCTATCGCTTTCTCATTTGTATGGGAACCCAAGTTCATATAATTCCATTGGGTATTGTTAAAGAAATGTTACACCACATATCAAATATTGCATGACTGTGACTCTTCCTAACTGTTTGTATCACAGGTTTATTAAAAATAAATGACAGTGTGTGGGTCAGCAGTAGAGCCTGCGTTTAGCATTGCTAAGACCCTGACCTTAATCTGCAGCATCATTTCTTCTGAAGCAAAATCCAAATCACAGCACTCTGGGAAGCTGAGGCAGAAGGAGCACAAATTAAAGTTCAGTCTGGACAACTTCACAATTTAGTAAGACCCTGTCTCAAAATAAAAAAGGGATGAGGATGTAGCTTAGTGCAAAAGCCCTGAGCTCAATGTTCAGTACTGAAAATAAAGAGTGGAAATGTAAAATAATATCAGTCTTCTCACTCAATTTCATTGCTTGCCATGGGTTCAATCTCTAGACAACAATAATAATAATAAAAATATTAATAAATGTTTATGTTAAATGCTTGTAATATATTCTGAAAGACTTTCTATTCCTTGCAGTTTTGACACCGTATTAAGCTTTAGACTTCATAACAGGAAAAAAAAAAGAAATTATTTTTGAAAAAGACTACTCATTAGAAAAATAATTATAGTAGAGCTAGTAATTAAAGTTTGTATCTCATTAACAAGTAATAAATCTTAAGTAATATGCTGGCATAAGAATGTAGCAAATCATCAAAAAGATCACACATAATGACCAAGTAGGATTCATTCTTGGGATGCAGGGATGGTTCAACATACACCAATCAATAGATGATCCCAAAAACTCCACCAAGAGACTCTTAGAGTTAACAACCAAATTCAGTAGCATAGCAGAAGACAACGTCAACACTCTAAAATCAATAGCATTCCTGTACTTGAATAACAGACTTCTTAAGAGAGAAATTAGGGAAACAACACCTTTCACATTAGCATCCACACCTTTCCCATCAGACCAAGAAAATGCTAACAAATTAACCCAGCCAAGGAAGTGGAAGACCTCTACATTTTTACGTTGTGTTAGAATCATGTAATTCCTTTTTATAAATGTTAAATGAATAATACTCTTTTCTTTAATTAGTTTGCAGAAACTACTTAGACTTACTACGAAAGGTAAAAATAAGGTCGAAGAATGAAGAGGTAGATAGACAGGCGACAGACAGAACTGCACAGGGAGCTGGAAAGGGAGAAGAGGAGGAGATTCAGGGGCACCCCAGGCTTTTGGAGCGGCAATGGCAAATGGGCTGGGACCAGACAGAGAAACATGGAGCACACTACCACGACCCCTCTGCATCTCTGGTCACCCTCCCCAGCGTCTCCCTACCAGGGCTTTGACCCCATGCTGTACTTCCTGGTAGACTCCAGACTGAAAAGCCAATCCCTGGGAAACCAGTGTTCTTACATGAAAGGTGTAGCTGCCAGGGTTTTGGGTTTTGCTCTTTTTGGTTATTGGTTTCGTCTGGGGAGAATGATGTGCTTATAACTGCACTGTCTTTCTTTCTCAGAGTCCCCTTTGTAAGCAGAGGACTTACAGTCATGGCCAGTGAGGGCATTTCCTAACTTGCATGGAGTAGAGTCTCACACCTGCTTCAAGCTCTGTAGCTCTGGGCAGAAACTTATTATAAAGTCTCTCAATCATGCCATCTGTGAGTCACCTTGCATAGCAATGTTCCATTTTAAAAAATCAGTTTTCCACCAAAGACTGCAAATTGGACGAGCCTTTCTATGCTCTTCCTTTAGATGCCTACAAAGCCGGCTCTTTTCTTTGAAATACAGTTAACTGATAATTTGGCTTTGTAACTCAGGAGTCACCAACTTCGTGACAATCAGATGAGGTTGGGATTTATTATGAACCAA
Source organism: Hydrochoerus hydrochaeris (assembly GCA_004027455.1). Classification (NCBI taxonomy): domain Eukaryota; kingdom Metazoa; phylum Chordata; class Mammalia; order Rodentia; family Hydrochaeridae; genus Hydrochoerus; species Hydrochoerus hydrochaeris. The sequence goes on from PVLA01002174.1 coordinate 231,915, forward strand.
CTCTTACACATCCTGCAACTCTTCCTATGGCAATACATTTAGCCACTAAAACTAGAGGGGACCGAGTTAAACTTGGATTTTAGACAAACCAAAAAAATCTTTTAATATAAACAAGTTGCACATATTTGTCTGAAATTCAAATTTACCTGAGTGTGCTATATCTTACCTGGTAGGCATATTCATAGCACATGTGATAGCTGTAATTAAGTAAAGCATTTGCATAATTATTGGCTTAAGGTCTGTCTTCATATTATTAGTTGCTAAGTCTCTCTTGGTCTGGGACACAATTGCAATTTTCAACACTTATTCCAGGGTGGCCACTTGGTAGAAGTTTGTGGAATGAGTATAATGCTCATTCTAAATGCATGATCATGTGACACCACTGGAAGAATATTGTTCCTTGAACACCTTAGGTAGTGGTCAGAACAATATTACATTAAGATTGAAACCCAGTAGTAGATTTTTTTCTAAAGCCCACTATTATCTCTAAAATAGTTATGGTTTTGCTCCATAGAAATATCAGAGAAGATGGTCTCTGCGTGTGTGTGTGTGTGTGTGTGTGTGTGTGTGTGTGGTCCTTACACTTGTTTGCAGGTAGTATCTTGTGACAGCAGTAATAGGCCTGCAGTATGAAGTGGAGTCCTTGGTCTAACAGGAAGAGGAGGGACTGTATACATTTCTGAAGTTCTGGTGCAAGGAGATGATGATAAACAGGAGACAAAGCATCTGCATGTCTAATCCCACTATGGAAAGAGTCTGCCTTTGGTTTGTCATGGGAATTCAGGTGGAATTCAGCTACCTGACACTCTCCCTGAGGTCTGGTCTGTGTTTGTAAGGTGTTATTTAAAGATATGGTGAGAGACACAATGGTACTAATCTCCCTCAAAATCCTCCCCCTTACCTCAGTCGCACTGATCTTCTAGTCCTGCATGTTTTGAAGCAGTTTTAGAGGTCCTCTTTCATGAGTGTCTTTGGTTGTATTGTCCTGGATGCCTCCACGTTCTGAACTCGTTCAACGTGTTTACTTTCCGCAATCATTGTGGTTTGGGGGACAAGCCAGAGGTTTCATGATAGCAGATCCAGTGAATAGGTGAGGAAACACCGTCGCGTTTCCCTGAGCCTCTCTTTCCATTGGACGGCACTCAAGTGGCATCATTCACTGTACTTTTGATCACAACTTGTAAAGACACTCACCAAAGAGGGCTTCAGAACTGCTTTAGAAAGTACAAGAAATATGGGATGAGCGTGCTCAAAGCAAGGGGAGTGTTTTGAGGGGAACTCATACCAATGTGTCTTTCACTGTGACGATTTTTTTTTTAATTTAAAGGTTAACATATTTTAATTTAAAGGTTCATATATATTTGATCACACCCAGTAGGGTGGTAACAGGAGTGTGGCCAGCTCATCACATCCCTGGCCAGGGCACTCAGAGAGAAGATAGCACAAAAACCTATGAACTCTTTTCCTCAAATTCCTCTTTGAAGCCCACAGAAGTGCTGTGTAAGCTATGAAACGTATAAAATGGTTGAATGAAGGATAGACTGTAAGTTATACATCTTTCTAACTCTCCAAACTTCTCTCGATTTAGCTAAGCAAAATCTTCACTGTGATGATGACACCTTATGTTCTCAGGAGTCCCGAGGACTCTTCACAATTCCCCTTCTCATAGATGTTTTCCAGTTTCCAAGGTCTTTTACTCACATTATTTCCATTATTCCCAGGTAAACTTAGAAGAAGTGGATTCGTTCTTTTCACAGCAGAGGCAGCTGAGGTTTGTGGATAGAACTGGTACCCAGGAAACACTGCTGCATGACCCAGGCATCATCTGGACTCCTGAATCCATGGTCATTTAACTATGCAGAGTCCCTCAGCATGTTTCAGATTCTGTCACACTCAGCTGGCCCAGTCCTCATGATTCGGCTCCAAGTCTCTCTATCAGGCCTCGTGGTGGAAACCCCCTCGGGCCAATCTTCAGAGTATGGGCGGAGAGGTACACTAAATCCCAACCATTATCATTTGAATGTGAATGAGTTCACAGGTTTACCACCAAAAGATAAATGGCAAAATTATGTCTCGGTTTGCCCTGTGTCCCTTCTCCTTGCCCATCTGCCTTTCTTTAGGCAAACAGAATGCAGATCTAAAGAGACAGTTCCTGATGGTGGGATCCACAGTGAGTGCCTGCTGGCCTCCACTGGCTATAAAATCCTGTCTTTCAGGAGGAGGGGGAGTCACAGAAATGGGAGCAGAAGACAGAAAGGCAAAGTTTTCCATGTGGGGAAAAAGTAAGCGTCAACGTCAAATGGACTGCTTGGCCAAGAGTAGGGACTCTGTCCAGCTCTTCCTGGTGGGAACCCCATCTTTGGACGTTCTGAAGAGGGGATGGCATCAGACAATTTGTCTGTGGAAGGAGGTATTGAGAGGCGATGAGGTGAAAGAAGTAGGCTCAATTTTATGGACACAGTGGAGCCTGTAGATGAGACCTTTCCAGGCTTGAGGCAAAGCAAGTGGAGAAGTTAGGGATGGGGTTTGAAGATAAAGCATGTGAGCAGAAACATCACCCCTTCTCTAGGGCGTTTGTCAACATACTATGGACAGTGGAAAAGGAGGCCGAGTGAGATTTCACCGAGGCACAGAACTGGCCACCAGGAAGCAAAACAGCAGGAAGGGGCGCCAATCTACCCAGGATGGAAGAGGACTAGATGAGGCATGGGGGCCTGGCCCACCAATTCTGTGAGCTCAGCCCTCACAGCATCCCCTGTCGGGGTCCCTGGGGCGGCACTCCGTGAACTGACTCGGGGCTGGTACGGTGCTGCCAGGTCTTCCTTCCATTTTCCTACTGGAAGGCTCCAGGCTATGTATGCTCCCAACACAGAACAATGCCAATAACAAGTAAAGAGTGGCCCTGTCGTGAGCAAAGTGTGGAAGGCCTCTTCTCCGGGGCAGTCCCCTCTGCCGGTGGGCTAGGACCTGCTGCTTGCCCCTGGCTCCTGATGGAAGCAGTGAGAGAGAGGAGAGAGACGGGAGGAAGAGGGTACAAAGGAAGCTTGTGCCTACAAACTGCATGGCTAGGACCCAGGAGTATACTGTGCCTTCTTAGGATCAGCTGAGCAGGTATCAATAGCATGAGATCAGAAGGAACCACCGTGTGAGAAAAACACGCAGGAGCGATGCCTCTGAAACCAAGCACTGTAGTGGAGTCATAGGCCCAGACAGAGCCACAAGTGACACCGGCCACCCCCAGAGAAGCACACCTGTCTGGTCAGATGGAGAAGCGGGCTCCCATGCAGACACAACCAGGAGAGGATATGACCCTTTCCCCACTCTTTTCCTGTCCCAGGGACATAAGGTCTAGAAATGCACTAGAGAGAAGGAAGGGGAAAGCACGAAGGAAACCATGTCCCCGCTGCCTTGAGGGCTCACAGGAGCCAGGCCAGAGTGAAAGGCAGTCCTGCCAGGTCCAGTAAGATCTTGAAGTACTTTTCTCCTTACCAAGGGTTTTCTTTGTTCTTTTTCTAAGGTTTTGTTCCTTAAATAAAAATGTTTTACTTGTCTTCTTTATTCCTTGTGATTTATTTATTTATAATGAGCGTCTCACATAAGTCTGCATGGAAAGGCTTGGTCCCAGAACAGCATGTTTGGAGGTGCAGTGTCCTCTTAAGAGAGACATTCATCATGGGGAGCACTGATCTCAAAGGGGACCTTGGGGCTCCAGCCCTACCCTCTCTCTCTCTGTTTCCCAGAGGATGATGTCACCACTCACTCAGACATAACCTCTGCCACACAGTGCCACCCTTGTCAAAGAGATATGGCTGTCTAATCTTGCACTTGAACCTCCAGAACCGTGAGCCCAAATAAAATTTTCTTTACTTCCTAAGTACCCTGTAGGGTAGGAGGTATTTTGTTCTAGTGATACAAAGTAAACTAGCACATGCAACAGTTGCAGAAAAAAATGTAAATGTCCTCACTAAAGAAGTTGTCAAAAATATCCTCAAGTAGAGAATACTTACTGGACTCCCACTGCCCAGCTCCAATATCAGCTCCTGCAAGTTTTACTTCCTTTATAGCCTCACCCCATGTGCTCTTCTATCTTACTCCATATTTAACCAAATCCAAAGCTTGATTTCATTTTATCTATAAATTATTTGCAATATAATCTCTCAAGATTAGGGACTTCAAGCTATTTTTTTTACATTTCTGTAAAGTTTTAATATTGATTTTATACTGAGGGGGGGTTCCATAGGATTTGCCTCAGGTATATACCTAGTGAGCACAAAGGCAAGTTTCCATAGCTTGTGGTTGGAGGCCATGACTGGAATACAATGAGCCATTTAGTAGTATTTGTACCCCACTAAGTTTTAGATGACTCAATAAAGTTATTACAACTTGAGCATAAACTACTTTATAAGACTCACACAATGGGCTGATTCAGGGCAAGACATTGGGAAACTGTGGCCTGAACCAGAGCTCTCTAGGTTCCAAGATGGTGGCGACTGGGCTGGAAAGTCTCAGCGGTAACCTGGCTCTGTCAGAGGACAGCTTTTCACAGAGACAGCAGCATGTCTGGTTTTGATTCTGCTGCTTTTGATTTTGATTCCAAATTTAAAATACATCCAGATTTATTCAGGTCACATTATTGTGTCACAGACTTGTCATGTACCATCTCTTACACATAACTGAAAAATGAAAACAGTTAATTTCTGGTTTATGGGTAGTGATCACTCAGGTTTAAAATTTTAGTATCTAAGGAAAGTCACAGAAGCTTTAGAATTTGAAGTTGGTGTCATTTTGATGACTTAACATTTAAGTAGTATTTATGTCTTACTTACTTGTTCTAGTTGGTGAGACAAAATACCTGACACTCAAAGCTTAAAAATGAAAGGTTTATTTGACTCACTATTTGTAAAAGATTCAGTCCATATTTGGCAGGCTCTAAGGTGGAGCAGCATGGCAGAGGAGAAACAGTTCATGCCAGCAGAAGGTGGCAAGTTAGGAAGCAGCAAGTGACAAGCAACCGCAGCCACAGCAGCCCTCTCTGTGTTTTATTTTGTCCAAGCTAACCCCTCTAAGCTCAGGTAGCACTCACATCCTTAATCCTAGGGTAAATCAATCCAAGCATCACATTCTTGATCCCAATATCACACACTCTAGACCCAGCCACCTCTAAAAAGTCCCACTTCTGACCATGTGAAGGTTTGGGGAGACATCTAGACACAAGCCATAACAACTGATATAAACTTTCTCTCCAACTGAATTAATTATTGCATGTGGAAGAGAGAGCTTGAGATTTTTATCAAGTTCTTCAGAATTCCCAAATTCAAGGCTCTGTTTAATTCAGAAATCTGAGTATATGTTAATTTTAAGTAATTTTAAAACTTATTACACAATAAGTACTTGCAATAATCCTTCAGTCAGTGTTGAAAAGGATACTTGCACCACATTAGGAGCAATAGCTTTTCTGATGTTTAAAGAAGATCCTCATTTTAAAAGACGTAGGAAGCACAGAGGTTAATTTGGATTTTATGAATAAGCCCAAAAAGAAAAAAAAATATCCCTGTATTTCAAAGGCTTCTATCACCAGGAAGCTTGGAAATTGAAGAGAAATAGAAAGCCTGCATTAGCATGTGTAGACACAAATTGGTTAGGCACATAATTTAGCTAAGTGGTACACAGAAAAAGAAAGAAAGGACACACATCTGGGTTTCAGATGAGGTGGAATTCACAGCAATATCTGAGAAAGCTGAAGTTACTTCCTCAGCAGAAATGGGAAAGTGAGAAGTTTCATTGTATGGAAAGTGCCGTCCATATACTAACAGTGATAGGTGGTGTCCATTGGATGGCAGAGATGCTGAACAATGTTCGTTGCTTTCTCCAATCTTCTGTTTTTTTTTTTTTATTTAACCACAAGCATGAATTATGTAAATGATCAGGAAAATCAGTAACTATATTTTAACTTGTAAAAAATAACAAAGTCTCTATGGTTGGTGAAGGAAACACTGGTCAGTGATGACTGCTTGAACAACTCCAGTGTTTTGTTTTGCTTTGCTTTGTTTTGTTTTGTTTTGTTTTGTTTTGTTTTGTTTTGTTTTGCTTTGCTTTGCTTTGCTTTGCTTTGCCTTGCCTTGCCTTGCCTTGCCTTGCCTTGCCTTGCCTTGCCTTGCCTTGCCTTGCCTTGCCTTGCTTTGCTTTGCTTTGCCTTGCCTTGCCTTGCCTTGCCTTGCCTTGCCTTGCCTTGCCTTGCCTTGCCTTGCCTTGCCTTGCCTTGCCTTGCTTTGCTTTGCTTTGCTTTGCTTTGCTTTGTTTCTGAGACAGGATCTTGAGTTGCTAAGTCACCCAGGCTGCTCACAAAGTGTTGATCCTCCTACCTCAGTCTCTCAGAGTGTTGGAATTACGGGAATGCGCCACTACTCCCAGCACAAAATAAATCTTATACAAGCCACAGACTCTCTATTTTAAGTTTCAAAACTTTAGAGGTTTCAAAGAAAACTAGATCTACACATTTCTAACTCATTTAGTTTGAAATCTTCAAATTGTCCTTTGTGTTCTATGATATCTTTGAAAAGTTTGAATATTTTTCTTAAAATAATTTTTGTAATTCTGAAAATAACAGTTCATAGGTCCTACTTCCATACATTGTCAGCAACAATAAAGAGATTTACTTTCCTTTCTGATTATAAGTTGCAGAGAAATTTTCTCTGTGGCTACTATGTAATGAGAAAGTGTAAGATCACCTGCATCTTACATCAAAAAGAGCGGGGATTTTGAGTGACACAGCTCTGATTTTATTCACCATGACTGGCACGTTACTTCTCCCTGAGCCTCACTGTTACCAGAGGTGGAGAATGTTGTGGGAATCAAGGGATATTGTGGGGGAAATCTCTGGGAACAGTGAGATCTGTGACTGGGAGGTGCCAAAAGCCATCGGAAACTGGATGAAGCTAATGAAGGAGTCTGTTGACAAATCATGGCTAGGAAGGGAGCTGAAAAGAGCCCTGCTGCCATGTACTTCTCTCTCTCCAGCTCTGGGCAGCCCCTTGTCGTGGTGATCTATAGCATCCCCAAGCTGAGAATGCCAACAAATGCAGGAATGCCCTCTTTGCAAAATCCCGAGAACGTAGTTCTGGATTGAGCTCTTGCTGACCTGGCGGGGCTCGCATACCTTTCCTGTGGTCTGGGATGTGAAGGGGTGCAATGATCACCTCAGCCGCCAAGTCATATACCTATCGATGAGCCAGGGTCATGTGGGGCAGGAGTGGGAGGCATGCATTACCTACAGGAAGCAAATGCTAAGTGAGTCTCAGGCACTGAAATGCACTTCAGATAAATAAGAAAAAAACTTATAAGCTTCAAATATAGAAGAAATAACATGTAAGCTTGCTTTATTTTATCATTATTAAACTCCATGTAGCTGATGGAAGTTAGAAAATTACTGATCAATACTGTTTATGGTGAGATGCTCGAGTTGATATAAATTAGTATCTTAATCACCAATATCATGTTTAGTTATGAAGATTTTCAGTAGACAGATTGGATCAAGGCTAAGGTCAGCAAACTTTTTTTTACCAGAATAAATGCCCCAGTAGATGCTTTTAACTTTGTGGGTCACACAGTCTCAGTCATAACTATCTAATACTACTTATATTAGTACAAAAGAAGCCTGAGAACATTCACAAATAAGTGAACATGGCTGTGTTCCAATCACACTTCTCTTATGGACACTGATATGGAATAATTTTTTTAGGTGTCACGAATTATTACTCTCCCTTTTTTCAACCATTTAAAAACACTAATCTTAACTCGTAAACCATGCAAAAACAAGCAGCAAACCAGATTTAGCCAGTAGCTATAACACTGCTGGTGCCCAGTCTAGAGGAAAGAGTTGAAATGAGATGCAATAGCAACAGGGTTTTTGTCCATATAGAGGGGATCTAAACTGGAATGACCCTGTAGAGCTGCCTGCATCCAGGGTATGCTATTCTGCATTGGGGCTCCAGATGCCAGGTACTATTGAGAAGGATGGATGGGGGAGGGGCTCTTGGGGGAGGGCTCTCTCAGCACAGAATGAGTTCCACAGGGAGACTATGAGCTGTCATCTACAGTGCCTTCAGTCTTAGTCCTGGACAGGCACAGATTCACGATACTCCAACAATGAGGCCGATTGTAACTGACTCCACAGAATGTCTGTGTTTTGATTCAAAACAAATTTCATGATTTCTAGTGTGGTTGTTATTTATGCTTTAGATCTGGAACCACCTCTCTAAACCCAATGTGTTCAAAGTTTGGGCTTTTAGAAGGCTATTGGATCATGGGGGTGCTACACTTGTCACTGGGTTAATTCACAAAGAGTTCAGAGAGCTGAATGCCTTGGAAAGATATAAGGATATTGGGTCTGGACAGGAGAGGAGGGTCAGGATACAGGGTCTGGGCAGGCGAGGAGGGGTCACTAGAAACATGACCTGAAAGGGTGTGTTCTTGTCCCTGGCTCCTCTCTCTTCTCTCTTCTCTCTTTTCCCTTCTCCCTTCTCTCTTTTCCTCCTCCTCCTCCTTCTTCTCTTTCTCCTTCTCTCCTTCTTCTTCTTTTTGCCACTTTGATATTACCAGCCTTCCTCCACCAGATTCTTTCACCATGCCCTTTCTGCTTTGGAACTGATTATGAACTAAATCCTCTAAAATATGTGAGTTGGGGAGGGGATTTAGCTCAGTGGCTTAAGTGCCTGCCTGGCAAGCACGAGGTCGTGAGTTCAATCCCCGGTACCAAAAAAAAAAAAAAAACGATAAAATATGAGTCAAAATAAATCTCTCTTTTAAATTGCACATACTGGATATTTTGTACCAGTGAGGAGAAGGTGACTAGGGCAGTAGTGTCCCTGGAACTGATGTGCAGATGAAGCTCAAGTCTCTGTAAGAAACTGGAACATGAAATAAGTTCTTTCTAAATCTCAACTCAAGGAAGCAAGGAGTGCCACTGAGTACATATGGTTCCCTTCACATTCAGCTCCTTAGTATGGGTCACTCACACAGTTCCCAAGTGTTGGTAGCTTTCACATATTCTGACAGGACAGACTGAATGTGAAGTCTAGTTCTTAGCACAAGTATATAGAAGAATCAAACCTGCAGCAATTTTACTTCTTTGAAGTACTGACTTACTTCTCATCATCAAACTCCCATTTTTTAGCCCTTTTTACAACTCTTCTTATTTTCTAGCAACTTCCAACTTTTCGTACAATATTCATCTTGGAACTCAACACTCAGTTCATCTCTTTCCTTAAAAAGGGCTGAAATAGCCATCACACTAGGGGCAGAATCAGGTTCCCTCAGCTTGCAGTGTGCATGAGAGCTCCTCTGACTCCTGGAAGCAGACAAGGGAAGGAGGGAAGGAGGAATAGCATACTACGCGCCTCAAGGAGACAGGCATGGGTCCCAACTCCAGAACCAAAGGCCTCGCTCCGGCACGCCGCTCACCCTGGTGATTGGACGACATCTCCATCTGCAGTCATCACACACACACACACACACACACACATACACTCTCTCTCTCTCTCCCTCCCTCCCTCTCTCCATCCCTCCCTCCCTCCTTCTCTCCCTCCCTCTCTCTGAGTGACCCAAGGGTTATAACATCAAACTTATACCACTGATGGCTACCTTCAATAGGATCCAACTTCTGGAATTCTTAGAAACTAGGCTGGTTCTGACCCTGTCTGCATGTGGAAGTTTATCAAAATGACATCTGATCTTCTTCGAAGTCCTCTAAGCCACAGTAATCCAGGGGCAGGTCTGAACATTCCCCAGGGTGAACATCCTCTTACCCTGGCTTGCAGGAATTTTCTTCCAAACAATTCTCATCTTTATCCCTCCCAAGATCACAAGGAAGAAGCTGGCGGCAACCCCAACCCTGTCTTCAACATAAGAGTTGAGTAGAGGCAATAATCTTCCATCCTAAGCTTCAGATTCCTCTGATCAGTCTCCTTTCTCCAAAGCCTCCCTGAAAGGGATGATGACGGAGATAAGACGTGGGCAGGCCCTGTCTCTTGCCAACTGCTGGAAGCCTTTTGGTGAGATGGCCAATCAGACTGCTGGTGCATTCTGAACATGAAATTTCATGAACCTAATACCATTCAGCTGTGATTTACAGCTTTAACTAAACATTTTGTAAATAAGATTTTATTCAACATTCTTTGATAAGTTTGTTTTATTTTGTTTGGCTTGGATTGGATTGGGGTTTTTGTTGTTGTTTGCTTCATTTTGCCTTTTGCAAGTAACAACATACTACTAGAAATCAAAAGCCAGTAGGAAAAAAAAATTAATAACACTTATACCTGCAAAACCCATCTTTGCTTTCAGTCTCTTTTAGCACCTCTTCTCTCTCACATGTGATGACTCTATCTGCTGCACTTCGCAAGGACAAAGAGCAATGTCACATTCGTGGAGTTGACAGCTGTCTTTCAAACATTTCTCTTTCGTGATTTGCTTCAAACTTAAAATGAGGTGTGTGGAAGTAAGAAGACAGAGTATTCGTTTTCAGATCTTAACTTTTTAAAACTCTGCTGTCTGTATGCTACTTTCCAAACGTGATTGCAGCAAATCTGGCCCATTCCGTTGGGAAGACAGTGTCTATTACACAGTGTATACACAAATATCTGCTAGTCACAGGTCCGGTCCGAGTTCATGAATTTGCATGCATGGCTGCCAGGGATGCAGCCTCATTCTCATGCTGATCTGCATTTAATAACATCAGGGAGAAAGGAAGTTGCAGTGGGCTCACCACACCTGTGGGTCTGTCATTTGGGGGATGGAAATGGACGGAATCACATTGTTAGTACAGAGACCACTTTGTAAGAAAAGATCTACAGGGTCAGGCACACAAGTTTAGGGATTCAAGTGCGTTTCAAAAGACATGTGATGCCCAGCGGACCTACCTAATAGGAAAAGCGAGTTCTGAGATCGTCCCGGCTGGTGCGGGTAGCAGCAGAAAGCAAGCTGGGACACATTCTTCTTCACTAGTCCCTTGGAATAAAAGAGATGGTTATTCTTTTTCTTTCCTCACCTCCTCAGGTACACACCACTGTGTAAAAGAGAAATTTTGTTTATATTTAACTTTTTTTTGAAAAAAAAGTCTTACATCGTCACCTTCTTCTTCTTCCTTCTCCCTCCCCTTCATCCCTTCCTCCTCTTCCTCTTATTCTCTGTCTTCCTTTCCCTCTCTTCTCCTTATTTTCCTCCCCTTTCTTCTCATTTTCCTTTTCCTCTTCCTCTTCTCCTCCTCACTTCTTGTTACTTTTGTAACATGGACAAAGCAAAGGTCCATTTGATGCTGCCTAACCCACCCTGAGAGCAGAATGCCTGCTCTTCAAGATGGGTTTAAGGGAAGTCTCTTCCGACAATTCCTGGGATCTCTCCAGAGGATTCTGTTCCCTATTTGACACCTGCTTTGGTAAAGCCAATCAAGCCCAGAAATCTTAGACCCAAGCTGAGTAAAGTGAGCAGGAGGCATGCTCAGAAGTCACACCCCTAGGATTCCCCTGGGATAAAACTTGTCTCCACCCACCATAGGAACTTGATTTACCACCTGGAGAGGAGAATGTCCCTGCTGTTCTGCAACTGCTGGGAGTTTCATTCCTGATACAGCTCCGTTAACATACAAGCCTGATAAGTTCTTGTACATAAGGTCTGAGCAATGTGCAGTTTGGATTTATTTTATATTAAAATGCATGTAAATTTTCATCAGTGCTTCATCAGAAAATGAAAGGGAATAATAAGACTATGTCAGTCACAGCTGCTGTCTATTCACATCTTTTTATGAATGAGATACCAGTGGAGGGTATTTTGCATGTCCATGTGATTTTATTGAATAAACAAGAATAAAAAGTTAAGGGTAAAATTTTATTTATATGGACCCCATTTACTTTTCCAAATGGCTTTTTATGTTAGCCATAGATTTACAGAGCAATGAGTTATTCCAAAAGCTCCTTGTAGACTGTACTAGAAAGCTTTATGTCACTATGAAGAAACATGCTTATGAACTGGAGAGTGAAAAAGTTTATTTAACTCCTGGTGTTTGGAGGTGCCCATCAAGTGGCCTATTGTTTTAGTCCTCTGAGAAGACAGCACAGGGCAGAACAGAAGACTCACCCATGAGCCAGCAGGCCAAGTAGAAAGGTGTCTATGGTTTCATGATCCCCTCAAAGCTCACCTTCAATGACCTAGGGGTGTCTTCTAAAGCCACAGTTCCTAAGGATTCTATTACCTTCCAATAATGCATCCCTGGGGACCAGCCATTTAACACACAGGCCTTTGGGGGACATTCTGTGTGCAAATGGTAGCATATACCTACCTAGCTGAGTATGTCTTAGCAAGCACTGTAGGTGAGCTTAAGGGATACAAACCATTAGTGTAGTCTGGATCTGGAATGTTCCCCCAAAGTCTTGCAGGTGTGGCCCCCAGATGTACAACTAAGCACTACTGGGTAGTGGTGGATCCTTTAGGAGGTGAGGCCTAGTTGGAGGAAGTAGGTGGATAGGGGTCCATTTTCAAGAATATACTGGACCCTAAACCCCTCATCTCTCTCTTTTTGCTTTCTGGCTTTCGTGAGATAAGCAGCTCTGTGACACATGTACCCTATCATCATGCTCTGCCTCACCAGAGACCAGAGCAATAGGACCAATAGACCATGTACTGAATCCCCTGAAACCACAAGCCAGAATAAATCTCTCTTTTTAAGTTGTTTCAAGTAATTTTCCATAGTTATGGAAAGCTGACTAAACAACCATATACAATTGATCTTGGCAATTCATTTATTGTAGGACATGCAAAATATCACCATTTCCTCTACTAATGCCTATATTTTACTTTCCTGGAATAAGTTGCTTCCTGGCTCAGAAGGAGAATTCTTTCCACTAGCTTTCACTCCCATCTTTTCATTGACCCTTAACCTTGGAAACAGGAAAAAAAAAAAATCAGTGCTCTCTGAAAAACTCTTTGTTAGGGTTTTATGTGGTACTTACAAGATGTCTAAATTACCCCCAGATGATTTTTAACTGACAATCCTTATTACATTGTTTGTCAACTCATCAGCAAGCCAAAACTGTAAATTTTATTTTCAACTCAATAATGAGCCAATAGTTTTATTTAGTGGTTTCTTCAATCAACTAATTGCATCTTTCTAAAGAATAACAGGCTACCCTCAAAGAAAAATTAAGCTACTCAAAAGCCACTTTAAGAGATTACAGAAAATAAAGAAAGTGAATTCAAGATGTTAAAGAACTCATGCCACCAGTTTCAGGAAGAGAGTGAATCTGCAGGATTGGAATTCTAAAATTGGTCTTTCATGCTGTGCCTCCTTGTCTGTGCTGTGGAAACAGAGAACTACGGACATTAGCAGCTTAGAAGAATTGTTAGAAACAATCTCACTCTAGCTTCTCACTTTACAAATGAAAAAGGGAAATCTGGGGATTAAAATCACTTTCTCAAAGACTAAAGCAAAATTATGCTAAAACATTAATACTTCTAATGTTTTAGGATAATAGCATCATCTGTGTTTCAATCAAATCAAATGTGGGGAATATTCTTAGACTGATTCACAGTTATTTTAAAGTATCATAATCATTCATTTGATTAGTCTTTTGCAGAGTCTTTTGTAGAAGTGACTGATTTCTAAAAATTTCATAGACTCAAGTCAGAATTTTGATGCCGGTAAGCATTTTTTGGTTCTGTGGCACACATAGTCAGTACATATATATATATATATATATATATATATATATACATTGTGATATCACCATTATGTATGTATTGTCCATGTATTTGTACTCTTCACTTGAAGCCTATGGAATTTACACAAGGGCACACTTGTAATCACTCACTGGGACTGACCACCTCCAAAGAGTGGCTGGCCTGGCATTGTAGAATTTTCAGGGCACAAAATAATAAGAGCTCTCTGTCAAGCCTTGGAGGAAGTATAACATAATCACAAGCTACGTTTTTATGATTTAAGCCGTTAGTCTTAAAGGTTATTAGATATATGATAAACATGTTCTTATTTTGCTAGTGTATTAGTTCTTTGTATATAATTTCATAAACCATTTTCCATTATAATGTCATGAAGATATTGTCTTAGACTTTCTTTTAAGAGTTTTATTGTTTTGATTAGTTTCAAATTAAGTTTTGCTTATGCAATGAAGAATGATCTGATTTTAACTTTACTCCAAGGCAACAACCCCAATATTTTATTGGTTACTCAACATATTCCTCAGTGATTTCTAATACACCTCTCTTATATACTTCTCAAGCCTGCTTATAAGGGGTTTTACTGTGCTCTTTATTTAATTTCTTCAGTTTAATGGTCTAACCTAACACAATATTACATTGCTTTAATTACTATTACCTTCTAAATCTTTCATATTTATATGATGTTTTTCTTTATTTTAGTCTTGTGCTAGATATACTTGACCAGTATTTGTTCTAGGAATTCAACATCCACTTGTAAAGTGAAATATCATGCTGAGATATTATTTGGAATTACCTAGAATCTATAAATTCATTTTAGGAATCTATTGAGTATTTTCTTCTCTCATAATAAAATGCTGTATTGTTTTTCATCCATTCAGGATTCAATTTATTCTTTTTAAAATTTTTGTTTGTTTCTTGTTGTCTTGCAGCATTTTTTCCATAGAAAATTGTATCTTTTCATTTGTGTTTGTAATTGTTTGTTATGCAATAAAGGCATAACATTTATTTTATATGTGGCTACTTCATCTAGAAACTTTGCTTATAATTTCAAGTAATTTGAGAGTAAAAAAAGGCAACACTGTCTCTTTTTAAATTGTATTCTTATTGCACTTCCTAGAATTCCCAAATTTAATGAGAAAAAGATGTACTGACATTGGGTGTTCTTGTGCTTTTCAGAGTTCAAAGCAATTGCTTCCAATCTTTTATACTGAGGGAGTATTTATAGTAGATGTTTGTGTTTTCCTGATCTTTTGTCAATTTAGGAAAGTTTTCTTCTATCACAGTATCTTGAAAAGGAGGGAAATTCTTTGGTAAACATTTTAGTTTACAAAAACCAAGTCTACCCAAGGTCATGCTGATCTACAGAGACTGAGTTATGAGGAGATTCATTGCCGAACTTTTGCCTTTGCTTCTTGTAAGTCACCCACAGTTAGCAGACATTGGACCAATTCTTACATTAATGCTTTGGTTTGTGTTTTATTTTAGTATTCCAATTTAGTCTCAAGATCAGGGTTCAATTCCTTTCACGAATGTGTACTTCCATGTCAAATTGATGACATTAATGGGATTCTTTGACATGTTTAAACCTTTGGAAGTGTTTTAGTACTCTCTTTTCTTCAAGGTTTCAGGTCTTCAAAAATTCAACACCCATTTATGCAGGAACAAAGAGCAAGAACCCAGTAAGGACATTAAATCACAAACCCACAGTGCTAACTTCATCAAAAGTTCCCTGGAACTGCAGCTGAGTAGGTCATGGGTTCATTGTCCCAGTGGTCATTTCTGCTCTGCTTGAGACATGGTTGAAATCAGTGGTTCTCAAACTCTTTAATTTCAGAAACTCTTTCACTTGGGAAATTTATTTCTGTTTTATAACTTTTATCTATTTGTAAAGTTAGCATATTAAAAATTAAGACAAATATCTAAAACTTATTTGATAATTTATTTTTGTTCTGTTTGATATTTTTTTAAATACCAATGACTAACTCATTAAATGTTGCTGGGAATATTTTATGTTTGTTTAAAATGTGTTCCTGGAAGAAACACATTTGTGAACAGAGTAAGATGGCTTTACATTTTTGCACATCTTTTTAATAGCTAACTTAATGAAAAGTGATGGGTTTACTTCACCTGATTCTGTGTTCATTCTGTGTGACATGTTGTTTGGTTGGTATCTGAAGATAATCATCCCTTACACAGGTAAGTAATTGAAGAAAAAGGTAGTATTCTAGTAGTATTTTCAGAGAACTGAAGATATTCTTTTTTATATCACTCCAAATTTAACAAGAGGATTTATAGAGACTGGTTTCAGTATGGAGTCTGAATCTGTGAAAATGCATCTTTCATATTTTGTTACATTAAAACACATTAGCATAGTAGTAGTTACTGCATGTTGGGATAGATAAGGGGCTCATGGAGTTAAGGGCGCTTGAGCATAAGTATGCAGGTTACACAGTTAGGTAGAATTAATCAGTTCTAATGTTCTATAGCATAGGATGTGGCTATATGTCATAATAACCTATTTCATATTTTATGAATAATTAAAAGAACAAAGTTTCAAGTCTTCACATAAAATAATGATAAGGATATAGAAATGTTAGGTACTGTTTTAATCACTTTCTCATCACTGGGCCAAAATACTCACTACCCACAACACAAGAGGATAGGTTTATTTGGCTTACTGTTTCCAGTGGGTTTAGTCCATTGTTTCCTGGCTGAAAGGCAAAAATAGCATGACGGAAGGGCCTGGTAGAGAATAACTGCTCATTCTATATCAGCCAAGGAAAAAAGAGGCAGAGAGGAATTGGGAACAATAATATACCCTTCCAGGTCACATCTCCAGTGACCAACATCTTAATAGCACATGGAGCTATGAACTTATCAAGGGATGAATCCACTGATGAGTGTAGCACTCCCATGATACCATCACCTGCAACACAGATGAGATGTTTGAAGGACATTTTAAGCTTTAGCCATAACAAGTAGACTTAGCTAAACAGAATATATTATATACATAAGTAGAAAGATTACACTGTATGTCACAAACCTGCACAATTATTATGTGTTAACTTAAAATAGGCATAACAATGTTTAAAGAGATGTAAATGTAACTACCAAGATTTGATCATTATAGACTAAATATATGTATAGAACGTTCACACAGTATTCCATAAATTTGTACAACTAAGATGATATTTAATTTTTAAAAACAGACTTGATCTACCATACAATTGGATTGGATCTTGTGTGAATGATTTTATATATTTAAAAATACTGGTTTCCTGAGTTTTATAGATTTGACTTTACATTATTAAGAACATTTACATGAATATCTCTGACAATATTATAAATATTATTATGAAAATAGTTGTCTTAGTCATGGCACAAAACACCTGACATCCACAAATTTAAGGGATAGAGGATTTTTTTGACTCCTGGTTACAGACCATGGTCAACTGACTCCAAGGAGAAGCAGCATGGTGGTAGACCAAGAGGAGGAAACTATTAATTTCATCACAGCCACTAAACAGAGAGGAAAAGAAGGCAGGAGAGAGACACACCCTCCTGGGTCATGCCTCTAGTTATCTATCTGCTAAGACCAGGGCCCACCTCCCAACAGCACAGTTAGCTTCAAAGTCATCATAGAACAATGAGCTGATGAGTATTGCACACCAGCAATCTAATCACCTGAGAGCATGAGGCTTTGCATACCAGATCCAAACCACAACCTTTCACTTCTGGCCCCCAAAACATAAAAGCACATCTCTTTATGTAAAACGCATTTAGTCTTTCTCCAAAAGTTGTTAAAGCCTTGAAACTTTCAGCATTGTTGTGAAGTCCAAGACCAAAGTCTCCTCTGAGACTCAAGGCAAATTCTGAGCTGTGAGCTTCTGAAAGAATAAAAACGTAGTTAAATACATTTCACATACAGAGTCACAGTGTAAGCATTCCCATTCCAAAAAGAAAGAATAAGAGGAAAGAAAGAAATTTGACTGAATCAAGACTGAAACCCAGCACGGAAAATATTAACTCCTGTGGGCCCATGTTTAGAACCTGGGACAGATTGTGAGTTGGTATGAATTCCAAGGAGCTTGGGCAGTCCCACCCCTGTATCACTGCCAGTCAGAGACCTCATGGTCCAACGACCTCTTACTTAAGGCAGTTTGCCTGTTGCCCGGGGTTTTTGTCAGAAGACAGTCTGTTTCCTTGCTTTTCCCAACTTCCTGGGTTTCCACTGCATTTTTGTCTTCACTCACAGGTTCACACATTTCACTCTCAGGCAACACTGCCTGGCCTCCCAGGTTTTCTACTTAAATCTATGTGTGAGCCTCCCTGACCCTTCAACTCTTACATTTCACATGCCTATAAAACCATCACCAAGTAGAGGATGCTAAAATCCGTCATCAATTTGAGCAGTAGCCAAGCCTTCTTTGATCATAGCTGCAGAGGACTCTGAGTGCCTGGATGGCTAGGCACTGGGAACGAAAATCCAGGAAATAAATTCTCTAGGCAGCCCCTCTGGAGCAGGAAATCATGAGACTATCTTCTCGAATCAAAGCTTTACAGTTTCATACCATTGAGTCTGTAAATGGTGGGGTCTTGTTTTTTCCTGAGATACTCTCAAGGCAACTTTCAACTTGCCTATTATCCTGGTGCAAAGTATTTGACTTTTTAAAAATATGCTAATCTTTTTAGCAACAATATTGTCTATGGCTCCAACTTTGGTTATTCTTCCTTTCTGGTCCAGATGAAAACTTTTACAAATGGACTTTTTTTGTTCCTGATTTTCAGTGAACCTGGCTAAAACTTGCAAACAGTATGCATGCTATCTTGGTTACTTTTCTCTCATTGCTGAGATAAAATATTTGACACACAAAATGAAAGAAAGAATGGTTTACTTAGCTTACAGTTCATAGAGGTTTCAGTACATAATCATCTGGCTCCAAAGCAGAGTGGCACATGGCAGAGGCACAACAGTTCATAGCAGTGGAAAACAGCACAAGCAACAAGAACAAAATAGGAGGAGCACAGAGAGAAGACTCTTTCAGTCCCTGATATTGTATATAGGCCATAGTTACAGCTGTGGCACTCACAAGTATAATCCAAGCATTGGTCCATGAGTCATTCACAAACTCTAGAAGCCCAACTTCCTGAGTGCATGAGGTTTCGGGGGACATCCAGACTCAAACCATAACATATGCCATAGCCTGAACATTGGGATCCCTCGAAATTTTCTCTGCCAGACTTATTAGTTCACCACCCTTAATGTCATCCTCCCACAAAATCTTAGGAAATGGGCAAAGCAAACAGATTTTTCTGACAGAGCATAATATACATGATCTCTAATCCAACCACTAGTGGAGTCTATTCCTGACTGAAATCTCCTGAGCTTGATTTACAGTCCATAGTTCTGGTCTTTTGAACTCTGATCAGAATCTTTCAATAAGCTCAGCTTGCAGCATTCTAAGATTTCTCTAGCCAGCATCTTTATATCTTTCCAAACTCCTCTTACAAATCTATTTCAAAGGCTTCTAAACCTCATGGTGAAGTATTCATAGCAACCCACTTCTTTGTTAGTACTTTCCTTGTCAACTGGAACAAATACCCAACACCTGAAACTTAAAGGAGGTGAGATTTATCTTGGATCGTCGTTACAGCCCATGGTTAGTAGGCTCTGAGGCAGAAACAGCATGGTGGGAGGACCAGTCAGAGGAATGCTGTTCACACCATGGTAACCAGGAAGTAGAAAGAGAATGGAGGAGTCTGGGAGAGAGATATATTTTCCACATCACACCCCCAATAACATAGCTCTCCAACCAGGCACTATCTGCACACTTAGCTCTGAAATCATCAGCAGATTAATTTTCATGATCCAATCTCCTGCCAAAAGCTCCACCCCTGAATCCATGAGGCTTTGTGGGGACACTGCAGTTCCGAATACAGTAGTTTAACAGGCCCCTAAAAGAGTGTTTTACTAGACCCTAGACCTACTTTGAGAACTACTGCCTGAAATGTATAGTTATGTTATCCACCTCTTTTGAAGTTTCATCTTTTCCATTGCCGCCATATTTCTTGAACCCAAAGCCTAAAAAATTTTCTGTCACCAAGGAAATATCCCATAGTGGAGATATTTCCTTGGAGAGTTATGAATAATCTCAAACATGCCTTCAAGCATCTGTGAACTGCCTGCCATGGAATAGACCTGCTCCAGGAAAGTATTAAGTGAGTATAAAGAATTAATGAATGAGTGAATGAATGAATGAATGAATGACATTTATATAATGGAATGATGAAAGCCCATGAAATAAAATAGTTTTGTTGGCTTTTATTTGAGATGTAAGTTTTATTTTTTTTAATTTCATTTTGAAGGTAGTAGAAATAACAACAGAACAAGACAAAACAAAGCCAATTGAGACAGTGCAAAGAATTTGGTACAGAACTTCACAGCAGGTTACCAGGATAACAGTAATAGGTACCATAGTATATCTCGTTATCTTCACAGTAGTTGTCTAGTCAATTAGGTATAGCAAAATTAAAATTGTTCAACTACTGGGCCAGGGATTTAGCTCAGTGGCATAAATGCCTGCCTGGCAAGCTCAAGGTTGTGAGTTTGATTCCTGGTACCAAAAAAAAAAAAAAAAAAAAGTTCAACTACTGTCTCTACTAGTAACTATGGTTCATCAAATAATTCACATCCATGGTTTGAAAATGCAAGTTGCTGAAGGTTATCAAGAACTTCCTATGCTATTTTTTAATTTCTCAATAAATCTAAATTTATCCAAATAAAGGATTAATTTTTGAGTATGTTCTGTTCTTCCTTTACATTTTCATGAGCCCAAACTATTAAAGCAAAAACAAGTTAAAGTTGGTAGCTTCTCCTTTGTAAAGATACTGATTTTTTTTTTAAGAAATCTGACTTACAAACAGAAAAATACATGGGATCAAAAGGAAGAAATGAACTTGGGAGGAGTATAAAAGTGAATTCAGAAGCACTACCGTTAGTAAAACACAGGTTTTATTACCTTAGTCTGTGCGATATGCCTTTCTTTCTTAATTCACTTCAGTCTCTAAGTAAGCTGCACTTGTTTTGACTCTCACATAACCCTGTGCATGAGGCTCTGACTCTCCAACCAACGAAAGACTTTGTCATTGACAGAGTCAAAGCTAGGAGACTGGTCCCTCCAGAGTCAGAGCCTCTGCTTTTAGCCACTTGGCTTTATTGCTATTATTGATGTGATTTCCAGGAATGGAAAATCTCACCATCACTGAATCCACAGCAGTGAACCCAGAACTGCTTTCGTTTCTTTTGGAATCGGTCCCCAATTTTCATGCTATCTATGCCCCTGAGCCAATCATATTGTGGCACTCTGGTCTGGATCAGGCTGGGTGCATGTAGTGTGGTTTTAAATGAAGGTATCCTGTGTATACATCAAGCAATAAATCAAGATATCCATGATGAGAATCACAGAAATCCAAAGCAGCCCTTAGAAAAAGAAAGGGGCTTTCAGATTCTTTTTACCACAGGGAAATTAAACAAATAAATTTAATACAAGGAATGTTTACTTTTGCTTATACAATACCTTATTAATTTATAAGCATTTTATTTTGTAAATTTGAAGCATACTCAAAAGTAGGAAGAATAGGCCGGTGAACCCTACTCTACTAGATCAAACAATTAGCAACATTTGACAGTCTTATTTAATTATTTATCTACATTCATTTTTGGAGATAAGGACTAGAGTCTTTTAAAGTAATCCTACATTTTGTATCATTTCACCCATAAATACTTTGTATCATTCTCCAATAAAATAAATGTTACTTTAAGATAATCAAAGTACAACAATTTCATTTTATAAAACAATTCCTTAATATAATTTGATATTCTGTTTAGGATTTCATGCCAGTGATTGTCTCAAAAACCAGGTAGATGCAACATAATCTGGTTGCTTTATTTAAATAAGTATCCAAATATATACTCTGGTGTGAAGTCTCTTGGATTTCTTTTATTCTCTGTGTCTCTTCCCAATCTCAACTTCTTTCTATGCTACTCATTTGCTAAAATAACCAAGTCATTAGTCTTGCTGTGTTTCTGTGTATATTCCAGATTTGGTTGATTTCTTCCTTGTGGTGTCATTTAGTGTATTCCCTGACTCTCCATATTTCCTCTAAACTGATAATCAGATAGAGAAATTTGATTAGATGGTGGTTTGATTTTTTGCCAAGCATGCATAAGCAGTGTCCCATTCAGGGTCAGGCTAAATGTGAGGATTGAATCATGGTCAGTTTGCTGGTTGGGCCATTATAAAGTTCCCCATGGACTGGCACTTAATGGTTTTAGCAAGCAGTTTTTACAGTTGCCTAAATCCTATTGCTCAAAGTGGCTACAAAATGATTATTTAATTCTATTATTTCTTCTGCACTTAATAGCTGGAATTCTACAAATGTCACTCTGAAATATGTGGTAAATGCTTAATTTTATATAACTATAATTACCTGTTAAGCAGAATAATGATATTTTAGAAACTCCCAAAGGTGGCCAATTTGTTTATCACTTGAAGTTACATATTTTGCATACTTTAAGATATTTTGAGTCATTACAGTCATTATTTTGAAGTTGAAATTGTCTTGTTTTAAGCTAAGGAAGTCTCTTCAATTCCCATGTGTTTCTTTGACATCATTTCAAGATGATCCAGGCTGAGTTATGCATTTTTAGACATGGATTTCCTGACACTGGGACTCAGATGTGGCATGGGTAAATTCTCCAAGGTCCTTGGTTCCCTTACATAGGAAACACTGTCTAGCAAAAATAATCTAGATAGATTAAAACTTTATGGTTTCAGAAAAGTTACTTGTTGTTTGGCTAAACTACCATAGGAAATTATGGTGATGTTCCCAAAGATTATCAGGTAAAACACAGACAAATATATAGAGAGAAATGTCTTTGCAGAAACAGACTGTGAAACCTGACCAATTGTGGCTTTGCTTTAAGCAAGTAAGCTAGACTTTTGAACATCTGACAAAAAAAATCAGCCATTGGTAAGTAGCTGTTTTACAGAACATGAAATGACTTGACTTTCTTGTCTCGGAAAGTGAAAAGGCCAACGAACATGGTTGCCACAATAGCCGTACGGTGCACAGGCTGGAAGGGATCATTTCACCCCTGGGGCCAGTGTCTGAGACAGACACCAGTTATGCATGATGACATCACTGGACTTTGGCTACAGACCACATCTTACTTGCCATTCACTCAATTATCAGGCACATACCATATGCTGAATACTCAGTTACCAATTATATAAATCTAATGGCACTAATGAAGGTCCAAAATCATTTTATTTTGCAAAGCCACTAGCTATGCTTATGGAAAGTGCATAGTTTACTCTTTACATATTTTCATTTTTAGATAGCTAGGACCTGCCAACTTCAAGAAACTTTTCATGTGTGAAGTAAGAAGGCCAAAGACCAGAAAACAAAGCGTAAACTCCAGTCACATTCAGTTGGCAGATGAAACATTAAAATCATCCGAAAGACAAATTATTTGAAACAATGATTACTCCTCAGGAAATCCATAACAAATAAAAAGAACAGTGGGGAAAGTACTTTGAATGTATTATCTTCCTTTCTTTCTTTTTTAATTCTCCAAGCCTTTGTTCTGCAGGCAGCACACTGCTGTTTCACTTCCCTGAAGCTACTGATAAAACCACGGGAGAACATCAGAGAAAAAACGAATCCAAGATAGGCACTATCCCCAGGGGAATGGAGTGCTTCTTTGTATTATATTCCCACTGGAAATCTCAAGATTTTGCATGCAAACATCTTATTTCATGGCACTGCTTCTCAAATTGAGAGATTAAATCTAGCTCTGCATAAAGGTTTTTCAGTAAAATAGGTTGCACAGCCTCCTGTTTATGGAAAATTGATGCATCCACTGATACCCTTTCAGTTGCTAACTTTTGGTTCATGAAAGCTGGAAGGAATTTCAACCAAGCATTATCTAATCAAGAAAATATTTCCTACCTATCTTATCTTCAACATAACTTGCTGCCAAATGTAGTTTTGACTATTGTAAATCACTATGCATTTTAACAAGCAAAACACTTTCCAGTTTTGTTTGAAAAGACACAAATTGTAGAAACTATTCATCATTATTAGTGGAATGCTCCAATTTTGTGCATATTGCAGAATGACTATTATATGACATAATTTAATATGTTGGTTATAGCACTTTATTGAAGTAGAATTGTTATAATCTTGAGTATTGTAATGTCACTAAATCTTCCAATGTTTATACCCAATTCTCACTACAATTTGAATGTATATTTAACTGTAAAATTTACAATGACTTGTAGTATCAAAATTCTTCTTGAGTTCAATATAATGCAAAGTATAAGAGAAAGTAAAGAAAAGTGGTGCTTTTATGTGAATTTCAAATAAAAAGAAAGTTATCTTAATCTATCCAGCTGCCAGTTCCTCAGAGGCACAAAACATGCATGAGCAAGCATATCTTGGCCTAGAAGGTGGCTTCTGGCTGCAGAGATGTTGACACCCGGCCTTTCAACACCATATTCAAGACAATAGCAAATGCTCAGGAAACAGGATCTGAGCTGAGAAAGACTCATATACGTTTCTGTAGATCTTAAATGCATTGTTGTGATAGGAGTTTGCAAGGGGGTGTGTTTAATACACGACACATAATTTATAGGAGTACTTCATAATATTCACCCAAAAAGTCAAATACAGACACTCACAAGAGATCATTAAACACACTAGAAACTCAAAGAATCCAGCTGAAGGCCTAGAGCCCATAGCAATGTCCTGGACAAGTCCAGCTAGGGTCCCAAAGCCCATGACATGTGTCATACAAGTCTGTATCAAGGATCTGCATGGCACAGCCCAAGGTCAGTGGTGGAAGTGAGAAAGTATTATCCCCAGGGATGAAGGGTCTGTGCCAGCAGGCTGAGGAATCTGCACTAGAGCTAGGAAGCAATGCTCAAGGTTAAGATCCGAGCTTCCCTGAATAGAACAGCAGCCATGCTCAGCAACAAGGATCCCAGCTCTTCTGAAGATGAGTTCATATCAAGAAAACCAGCATGACAAGCTTCTCTAGGAGATTCAGTAGCACACCATGTTCCCCTCTGGTTCTCCTTTTATGCCATTGTCAACCATCCTTAAGTGGGCCTTCTACACCTAGAACCACACTGATTCAGTTCAGGTGGGTGTTACACGCTGACTATTAGTTAATCCATCACATGCATGAAATAGGCAGGGCTAAATACTCGGGTTTGGGAGCTGGTGGTCTCACTCGCCCTGCCCAGCCCTTCAGCTCTGTTAACTGGGGTGAGACTATCATTTTGTGTCTGTACTTATAGAAAATGAGCAAATGTTTAAATCACAGGCTGAAAAGAGTAACATATATTAAATGCTTAGAACTGAGAGTATTATTTACTATAGCAGCTTCATTTCAGACCACAAACTGCTACCTGTGTTACTCATTAATTCATTCAACAAGCATGCTTTGTGTTTATAGTGAAGATGTGTAATAATGTGCTGTAGCCTATGTAAATGCAATGGATCAGGTTGGGGAGAACTACTGATGTATAGGCCCAGTTCTGTGCTCTACCAGTGATTGCTTCAGAAGAACAGAACACCTGAAAGGAAGAGACACCTGCTGTTCCCTTCTGTGGATCCCAGTCTCATGGGTGGACAGGAGCGACAGGCTGTCATTCTAATGTTAGAAGCAGGACTGCAGCCTCTGCTGACCAGTTATACCCAAAAGCAAGGATTAACTTGTTCAAAAGTTAAAGAAAATTCAGGCTGTACTAGGAGAAAACACATTCATGTGTGTATAGGCACACACATCACATACACTTCATGAGTGTAACTGACATGTTCCTGTACCTGTGACCATTTCCTTACTCCTTGTTGTGGGGAACCACTCAGATTGCTTCAAAGATCAGGGGAACCTAAGGACACCTGGGAACATGATCCCACTTGTCTAGCACAGGCAAACAGTGAGATGCAGTTATGTAGCCATGACAGCACAGGTAAACACACATGCACTGGTTATGACACTGTGTAAGAATGTAAATATGAGATAACAACTTGTATAAGGATTATACAGGAAAGACCCAGAAGGCTCTTGGGCTCTTATGTCCTATGATCTTGTGCTCTTGTGCTCTGCTCTGCTCCATGTTGTTTGCTGTTGTTGATGTCCTGCAAATGGGCATCCTATAACCTTGAGACCCGACCCATGGAAATCTCCCTTGGGTCTCCCAAGCAGACTGATACTCTGGATTTTGACCCTCAGTGTGGTGACTTCTCAGTGCTCCAGGGCAGATGGTGAAGTACCCTTGCTTTAACACTCACCTGTCCCCAAAGCTAATAGTTGAGTGTGTATGCCCTGAAATTCAGAAGAATTACCTAGGGTGTAGGTTGCAGTGCAGATTCTTGTAACCCATCCCTAGCACTTCCTGTTGAGTAGTTTTGGGGTACATGTAGCTTGACAGTTTGATGCTCAATAAACATTCCAGGTGTTGGGCTCCATGTGCTCCTAGCACACTCTGAATCTGATGATAGTCAGAAGGATTTCCACAGCAGGATAAGGAAATATGGATATATCACAGAACCTACAAGCCCCAAGTAGAGCCCAAGCTAATGAAGCAGTTGAACCAGAAAGGAGAAAAGCATCATGACACAAGAATTACAAGGGACAGCAGAGTTGATGTTCAGCAGAGCAACCTGCCCCAGTCCCACATCTTCATACCCCCCCAGGAGCCATTGAAGGAAATTCTCCCAGCTCCAGGTTCTTATGGGCAGGGGCAACACTCACTCTTTAGGTCTGAAGATCAAAGCCAACAAAACCTTAAAGCAAGGGGACACTTGCCTTCTTTCTGTTGGTATCACTGGAGGAGACAGAGGGGCAGAGCCTCATCCTTTTGAAAAAGGCAAAAAGTCTGCTTCAGGGACCCATATCCTTACTACTGCATGGGTCTGCGATGGTGGCACCATGGAGGTGGGGCTAGGCCCCAGCAGGGTGGAACCATGAGAGCTAAGGAAACCATGTCCACAGCAGCCGCTTCCAGGCCCTCAGTGAGCCTAGAACACATCCCAAGTTCAAACTGGGTACAAATAAACCATAGATACCAGCAAGAGTCTGAGATGGGCTTGGAGCAGCCACCACCAAGTCTGAGGACCTGCACACTTTAGATTGTCCCTACCCATCCGTCCTCCACGAAAGACAGGAATCTGAAAGGTCAAAGTTTTCTTTGTGTCCTGGTGGGTGGGAAATACACTCTCAAAAAAACTACAGCCTGAGCTTTTCTGTTCATGTGGACCATGAATAAAGGGAGAATCCCACAAGAGAAAGGCAGTAGTGAGCACAAATTGAAGGAAATGGTCTTGGGACTGCTCAAGGTGGCCTGTGGGAGAGGAATGCGTGTTGTCCCATGTGTCACAAGGATTGCATACAAACCCAGATCACTGGATGAAATCAAGCACCGTGAGTCCCGGAAACCAGGCCAAGGACCCTCCTGAAGAGCTGCCATGTCTGTAATCAAAGCAGTCATGATGATTCGAGCCATCACTACCTTTTTTGAGTATGAAAAGGAAATATCCCCTTAATACTTGATCACGTGCCGGTGAAGCTAAGTCATTTGCAAGGTACATTTATAATTTAAATGTAAATTTGGCACATAGTCCATTCACCTTTTTCAATTTACATTTTCTCATAAGTGCAGATTATATAGCATTCTAAGAAGAAAGATTTATTTTGACTCATGCTTTCTGAGGTTTCAAATTATAGTAGCTTGAACCCAATGCTTTGGGCCTGTAATACCACAGAACGTCATGGCAAGAACCCTTGATAGAAGAAGTCTGTGCACCTCATGTGACCAGAAAGCAAGAGAATGACAAGAAGTGGCTGTAGTCCAAATATCCCCTTCAGGGACACACCTCCAGCAACCTAACTTCCCTCTACTGGCCTCATGGACTAAAGGCTTTACTGCCTCTCTATTACAGCCTCACAGGCTGGTAAACAAGGCTATAACCAAGGGGTTTTGGAGAAACACCTGCAAACTGTACCATATAGTTCATATGCAATTCTTATGATTCCCTGTGTTGTAAAATATTCTTCTCTAGTGTAACTTAAATGACATTATGTGCCATTACTATAGATAATGTATTGTGTGTCCAATGGTGCATGGCATCTTTATAAAACAAATGTTTTAGGTGCAACTTTGTGTACTCCACGATTATTTCTTTGGCGTAATCAGAGGGCCTCCCTTAGCCAGAACATTCCTTCCCTTAGCAGCCTTTTCACATCTCCTTCTTAAAGAGCCACACCACGGCCTCCAGGCAGAGTAAAGGTTGGAGCAGAAACTGCCTGCATTTCCCATTTTGAGGCTCCCACTAACATATGACCTCCCACATTTCTCTGATTTTCTGACTCGGGATTGTATTTCCTTTCTGTTGAATAAAGCAAATATCTAGGTTGTTTGGAGGTTTTTTAGTTAGTACCCATTTGTTTTGCAATGAAATGGTAATGAGTAGACTTACAGTCAAGAGAATTGCTGGATTCAACTGAATACTAACATGAACAGAGATGTGTGTATACACACACATATACATACCTAATCCTAACTTCTACCTATAGGACATACACATATCTGAATACTGCTTTCAAAAACATTTATTTAGATTCATTTTCTATACCTGTTTCCTATACTTATTTTCAAGGGATTCCTTTTCCAAACTTTTACCTTAAAAAAAAAAGTACTTTAATTAGTTTTAATTTTTTTAAAAATTTGACTTGACACCTAATAATTATAAACATGTACTTGCTGTGTTTGTATACAGTGTGTGATGATCATACCAGGGTAACTGACATACATACCTCAAATATCATTTCTTTCTGTCAGGAACATGCAAAATCGTTTATATTGGCTACTTGGCAATGTACAAGTAAATGTTATCAACCACCATTACCTTATTATTCTGTAGAACATTAGAGGTTATTTGTATTTTTTTTTTTACATTCAAGGAAGTTGAATTTTCTACAATACATACAAGCCATTTGTTTATGCCTTCTTAAATTATCTCTTTTCCTCCTTTTTCATTTTCCCATTTGGATAAGTATATCCATAGTGCTGATTTCTAGGTAATTCCTTTCCTCGCCTTGTAAATATTTTTTCATTTTTGAATTTCAATATGCCAAAATATGGTAGAACTTTTAGAATATCTTCCTTAGTCTGATGCTTTAAAATTCTCCTCTATTCCTAAATTATATTTATGTCACCTATTTTCTTTCATATTATGCACATTAATTTTACATTTATATTTTTAATTTATGAAGAATCTATGGAGTTGATGGTCTGTATCAGGAAATTAACTTTGTTTCTTCAAAATGCTTTGCCAATTATCTAGTACTTATATTATAAAAATACATGTTTTTCACATATTTGAAATTCTACATTTATAATATGTTAAATTCTTGAATGTATTTTGATCTTTTCTAAAATTTGGTCTTTTTTTTAATTTGATAATTAACATTATACCATTTTGAATTCTCATGGTTTTAAATTATATATTAGGGTCCTGACACACAAAGTTTTCCTTTTTAAGCATTTATTTCCACTATTTACTTTTTAAAGTATAATATTGCATATTAAGCCCAGGGCTTTCACAAGGAACTACTTCACTACTTCTCAGGTCACCCCTACCCCAACCATCTTTTTTCCCCCCTTTGAGACATATCTTTGCTGAGTTGCCCAGATAGGACTCAAACTTGAAATTGTCCTACCTCAAATTTCCAGAGCACTAAATATTTATTTTTGATTGATTGATCGATTGATTACTTTATCCAGAACAACTTTTTAGTCATGTGGGTATTAGTTTTTTCATCACACACAAAAGTTGTCAGTCCTCCATATTTTTATAATATTTTTTGTCATCATCATCATCATCCTCATGGTTTTAATCCCTATGAGCATTTCACTAGAATTACCTTATATCTAGAACAATGAGAAAATAATTGATATAGCTCTATATAAGTCAGACTTCTCCATAGAAACAGAACCAATAGGATATATGTGTACCCGTGGAGGCAAAAATTTACTTTAAGGAATTTGTTCTTGAAATTGTAAGAGTAGCAGGTCCAAGCCCTGCAGTGCAGGCCAGACTGCCTTTGGACTAGAGACCAACACATGAAATCTTCGCTAAAACAGGATTCCTTCTTTTTGAGGAATAGAAATTTGGACAGTAAGGGTCAGGTTCATCAAGCTGCAAATGTGAATGAAGATTTCATTTGGAATTAAAGACCATCCTCTTTACACTGTGGCAAAGAACTGGAGAGTATTTTGTCCATGCCCTGAGATTTTGTGTGAAGCTGAGATTAAAGGTGATGGACATGTTTACCTTGGGGAGGAAATTTCAAGGCAACAGAGGATTCAGATAGTGGCGATTCAGATTGTTGACTTCTTTTATCTGGGTAACAGTGGGAATCAGGAGCAAAAGGCACAGCAGGAAAAGTTTTGAAAAATTAGCAATTTGGCAAGAATAGGAGCATATTTGTAATCAAGGAAAGTTTAATTGCTGAAAAGATTAGTATATAAAGCCAAATTCTTTTCACTGGTACAACAGGATATATGCCTTGAGGTCATTTCTGGAATCATCAAAAGTCATGCATGAGTCTCAAATACTTTCATTTAAAAAGAAAGCCCCAGAAACCCCTGCTTGCACATGACCACAGGACCACCCAAGAAATTCTTTTTCTAGGAGTCCTTATTAAATGTTCAGTTGTCCTGCAACCATGACCCAAACCACCTGGCTACCACTCAAGCTTGTGGGAGACTTGGCATCAGCCACATGATGCTTTTTTCTTCTGGCATGCAAGATACTAGCACTGAGTAGTCAGAGGTAATGAAACCCCTGGGAGGCCAAGCATTATCACAGTGTTGCATTACCAGAGTCCCTTTAAGCAGCTCCCAAGAAGGTGATATGTGAGGCTGTAAGAACTGCAGTGAAGATCCCAGAAAGTCTGAGATGCCAGGAATGTGCAGCACTTGCTAAAAACATCCATAGGCAGTAAGCAAACCCAGGACAAGAGTGGCCGTGTGGACTACAATCAGCAAGGCCTTAGGGGTTGGGCTCTTTAAGCCTTTGGGGGCTCAGATCATACCAAGACTCTCTAGTTGGCAGACATGGATCTTCTGGCTTTAAATATTGCTTTAGCACACTTCTTTCCTCCCAATTTCTGACATTCCTTCTTGGGGTACATCATATCTTGTAAATATGCAATTTGTTTTTCAGTTTTTACAGGAGCTCACAGTTAAGAGTTCACCTTCATCCATCCATCTGTTGACGGACATATGAGTTGCTTCCAAGATTTAGTCATTATGAATTGTGCTGCTATACATATGGGAATGCATGCATCTCCATAATAAGATGTCTTTCAGAAAGATAAGCAGAAGGAGAATAGCTGTGCCAAATGGAATTTCTAGTTTTAGTTTTTTAGGAATTTCCATACTGATTTCCTTAATAGTTGTATCAGTTTACCATCAACAGTTTAAAGGTTCCTTTTCCCATGAAGATTCTCCAGTATTTGTTTTTAATTTATTTCTTGGCCATGGCCATTCTTTCAGGGACAAGGTGAATGGATAAACAAAATGTGGTGTTCATACACCATGGCGTACAACTCTGCTTTAAAGAAAGATAAACTTGAGTCATTTGTAGACAACTGGCTGTACCTGGAGACTGTAACGTTAAATGAAATAAATCAGAGGCTGAACTATCATTGTTTCTATTATATGAGAAACCAAAGTAAAATTAAATAGTAAAATAAAAGCTAGTGATAGAAAGTAGGAAAAGAGATCATCCTTAAAGAGGAAGATGATTAAGAAATGGATGGAGAGGAAGGTAGAAAAGGGATAAAAGATAAAAAAGAAAAGAAAAGAAAAGAACTGGTATGTGTTATGTGCATGCACAGTCTCCATACAAGGAGAGAAAATATTGGGTACTACACATATGTACCAGTAAATTACAATTTAAATTTTTTTTTTCCTTGAGCCTCAGAGTAAACTCTGGTCCCAAACTTTTCAGCAACAATGGAACTGTTAAGATTTGAGGTACTCTTGGCAATGGACTAAATGCATTTTGCAGTGTTGAGATGAACATGAACCTTTGGGAGACAGGGATATAAGGTTGCAATTTGATATTGTATGGTGATCTGAGGAATTCTTGAAGATCAGTATGTAAAATAACAACCCTAGTTATGCTCACACCACCTTGTTTTGAAGGCCTATATTGTCAGTGTTCTGGGCTCTTTGCTATTGTTGTTTATATGTCCTTTTCGTTTCCTGTTTTTCTGGGAATTTGTTTTGTTTAGTCTTGGTTTGTTTTATTTTTTCCCTCTAATACAGAAAGGATAGGTCTACACGTAGAGACTCATGCATGCATAGAACTTCTAAAAAGTTTATGAGAATCAATAATATAATACGCAACAAAAGAACAGCTACCTTGAAGAAAAAGAGACACTGAGATACCCAGGGCTGCTTCTGTAGTGTCATGCTGTGAAATCCAGCAATACTATTGTTCTTGGTTCAGAATGATCTTAATCTGTTTTGTTTTGTTTAATTTCAACATACATGAAGGTATGGACAGCTATTTTGAAGAGAGTGAGAGGCATTATGACAGCCATTGTTGACTTCCTTTTTGTCTGGTCTTAGAGACCTAAAATGCCTTCATTATCCTGTTCTGATCAGTTCTATAATATTTTGTTTTGTATGAATTCATTGATGTGAAGATATGGACAACTATTTGGAAGAAAACAAGAGACAATAAGATAGACAGTGAAGATCTCCATTGTCTTGCTTTGAAATCTGTGTCTCTGACATCGTTATCTTATGATCTGTTTTGTTCTGTTTAATTTTTAAACATAAAAATAAAAAATAATATAAAATAAAATGTTGCAATTTGAATCTTAAGTGTCACCTAAAGACCATGTGTTAAGAGCTTGATCTCCAGCCTGTGGTACTATTGGGCAGTGGTGGAGTCTAGTTGAAGCATATTAGGTCATTGGGGACATGGCTTTGACATAGGAATCCAGTCCCCTTCCTCTTTTCTTGGCTTCTTGCTCACCACAAAGTAAGCACCCTTGCCCTATCACATGTTTGCCTGTCTTGAGGTTCTGCCTCACCACAGGGTAAAAGTGATAAAGCCAAGTGACCATGGACTAAAACCTCTAAGACTGTAAACCAAAATAAATGTTATCAGTTGATTTCTAAGGTATTGTCACACAATGATGCACATCTGATTAACACAAATGATAATCAACTTTACTCAAATTCTACTGGTTTAAATGCTAATCACTCCTAAAAATTATCTTCATAATTGACCCAAAACTGAATTCATGATCTAGCCAATGCAGCATAAGATTAACTATCATAATAGACTTGAGATTCTATTTTCTCTTACTTAAATGTGATGGACTTTGGTATTTATTGAAATCTTTTATATCATCAATAAAGTTTTATAATTCTTTTCCTCTCTGTGGCCTAACACTTGTTTCAAATTTATTCCTCAGTGTTTACTATTTCTTGCCTTCACTGTGAATGAAACATTTTTATTTCCTTAAATGTGCTTACAGGTGATTGCTGGTATAGAAGAAGGTGAGTGGTCAGAACTATAAGTGTGGCAACCAGAACAGAACTAGAAAACAGCGATTCTGTGTAGTGGGGTTCACTGCCCAGCTCCTCTGCTGCTCCGCTGATTTTTCTGAACACTGATGCTGAACATCAATTACACTCAGTGTTTTATCTGTAACATCCATCCGTGTTCTTATCTTAAAGTTATGCCTATGTGTCTACCAAAATCTTGGAAAACAAAAGACTAAGAAGAATATTTTTAAAGGAGAAAATGATATTATGCTTAATGATTATTTATTACTTTGTAATCAACAGAACTTTGAATATGTATGTGCCTATTGTTGGAAAAATAAATGATTTAAATCTTACTACATTGAAATAAAAAGATTGAGGATTTGATTTTTAGTATTTGAATAAAATGATTATGCTACCATAGAACAAAGTCACACATGAAGTAGAAAGAAAAACCTGGGCATCAAAATATTTTCTAGACAATAAGTTTATTAAAAAGTGCCTATTCAGTACAATAAAAATTGTATTCTTCTAACAAATAAGCACTTCCAAATGTAAGTCTAATGGAGCACTGTCACTTTGATAGAGACTTATACTTTCCTGCCAAAACTTAACTGGAAATCTGCATTCAAAGCAATATTGACCAGGTTAGGGTTTGACATCCATGCCATGTGTAAATGTGTGGAACATGAGTAAAAAAGGTACATATTATTTTTCTATCACTTGCTAAGAAAAAATGCTTGCTTGTACTTTAGTGATTTATCTTCTGTCTCCCAGTACACTGCTTAAAATATATGGACAAGTCCCAAAAAAGGCAGAATTTAGCTTTCCACATGGGTGTGTGACACAGAGGAACCCACCCAACCTATGCCCTGCACCTTGAAACAATTACATGAGAATGAAATAGACCTCTTTTATGGCACTGTACTTCAGGGCTCTTTGCTTACAGAAGCATAAATTTTACTTGAATACTCTCAGCATGTTGTAAATACAGCTAAAGACTTAGAGAACAGCTGGTATAAAGTTTTAAAGCATTCCTGGTATTTTTCTCTCATAGCTGAAAACACACACCTACAGGTACACAAAGTACTACTTCACAAGCAATTTCGATTCATAAAGTTGATGAGAAGTTTCTTGTATGATTAGAAATTTTAGACACAGAGTCTATTACACAAAGTAGTGTAACTTATTTTATGTGTCAAAATATCTTTTAAAGATGAAGATATAAATAAAATGTTCACCATCACTGGTCATTTGAGAAATGCAAATTAAAACAGCATTGAGATTTCACCTCACTCAGGAAAGACTAGCTGCCATCAAGAAATCAAATAACAAATGTTGGTGAGGCTGCAGGGGAAAAAGGAACACTGCTCCGCTGTTGGTGGGAATGTAGACTGGTGCAACCACTATGGAAATCCATATGGAGAATTCTTAGAAGACTAGGATTGGAAGCCCCATTCAATCCAGCTATTCCCCTCCTGGGTATTTTCCCAGAAAACCCGAAAAGGTCGTATCACAGTAATATATGTGCACCCATGTTCATAGCAGCACAATTTGTGATAGCTAAATCTTGGAAACAACCAAGATGCCCAACTACTGAAGAGTGGATGAAAAAAATGTGTTGTTTTTATACAATGGAATATTACTGTTATAAAATAGAATGATCTTGAGGCCTTCATAGGTAAATGGAGACAACTTGAGACAATCCTCATAACTGAAATAAATAAGAATCATATTTATATATATATCACATTGTTTCTCTAGTGTAAAAAGTAATAAGAACTGTTGGAGTAATAAAACCCAAAATGTGTAATTGCTATTGTAAAAAAGAGAGGAAAAGAAAGTGCTCTAAAGGATATAACTGCATGAATGTTTAAGTGTGTGTAGGATTGATAACCATATTACTAAGTTTTTGTTGGATCATTGAGCAGAACTGTTTGCAGTCTCACTGTTTCAATGTTCACTTTGTGTGCTTTAATTTTGTAACTTGAACAGCTATTTCTAAGTGGACAATATGTAATTTATCAACTAGTGATTTCTTACTGTTTATTTTTTCTTTTTTTGAAATTCTATGTTATTTCTACCCTTTTTCTGTTTTTTTTCTCTTTAAATAAAAAATTTTTAAAAAGAATTGTAATAAAACTTCAAATTGGTAAGCATACCTAAAGATGATGCCCTTTCTGGGCTCTATGTAGAACCCTGCGATCAGGAAATCTAGATGGAACCTAGCAATACTTAATCCCAAGTGTTGCATCTTTTACTAAATGAGCTAAAGAATTAAAAATAGAATGTTTGGGGTATATGAAGTAATTCACAGCATAATACTGATATATGCATGACTCTTAACTACTAGACAAAGATTAGACATTATTCTCAATGCGTTAAATGACACTTAGATTAATCTGCTGCTCAACATGGGGACCTGTGACTTAGTGGTGGATTGGGAATAAGTTGACCTGTTAGGTTAGTGGTGGCAAACCCTGGCATGCGTGCTGTAGAAGGCACACATAGCCCTCTTTGTTGGTTGCAAGCCAGGACATGCCAGCATTGCCCCAGGAGCTGAAAATTGGATAATAGTGTACACAGGGGTCGTGCGAATGCTCAGAAAGGAGTCGTGGTACCAGCAATGACATCAGGAGCAGTTTGAGCACTTGGTCTCTGAAAAGTTCACTGTCACAGTGTTAGGTCATCCAGGAAAATGCTTCACCTCAGCTCAAAAAGACTCAAATCTCAATGGGAGACTTGGTCTTTGCTTTTACAGATACCCCCATGTTCTTTGAAAACAGTCTACCAGAGGCACTATAGATAGGTAGCCAGTTGAGATCCAGCACCTTCAACATGATGAAATTGTGCTTGGCTCATTCTCTTACATTGTAATAGGCCTCTAAAAATTGGAATAGGCCAGCATTAATATACTTCCTACATAGTAGATTTTAAAACTGAGTTCCAAAACAGATTCTGCCTAATAAATAACATGACGTGCTTACTACTCAGTGGGCATAATACTAGTTCTGGGTATGTGAAGTAATCTTCTCTCTGATGTAGTTGCTGTTGTCATTTATTTACAGATGGGAAACTGAGGCTCAGAGAGTTTACAAAATTAGCCCAAAACCCATAATATCTACATACTGGAGCCAGGATAGGATCCAGGCCCTCTGAATACATGGTCAATGTTTTTACCCTCTAATCTGCACAGTCTACACAGTAGACTTTATCATAAGTTTATATTTGAAAAAAATAACCAAGAATGCTCACTTCCTCTTATCAAACAAAAGACAGAATGACAAGCTACAAAGGAAAGTTCTTGGGCTCAGCACAGTACGGTAATACATGTCTAAGTCATTTCAGTACAATTCCTTAATTCCACAAATATCTGGGATGTGATTGTAATATGTAGGAAAATCTTTGTGCAAAGATTCCCTCTTAGCTTAGAAAGTTCCTAAATTTGGGAGCATCTGTTTTCAATTATGAAATAGGAAACTATATAAAACCAAATATTGCTCCCAGCTTAAGCATTCAAGGTGGAATTCTGCTCTGCACCTTACAATAGAAATATAAACCTTGGTATTGATATCTTAATATAAAACATGTCATTTCTTTCAGACTTAAATCAGCATCTCTAAGCGAAACAATTGTAAAATAAAATTTCTAATTTATCAATTTGTATTTTCCATATAGAATTTAAAATATAACCTTCAGTACCACTTCTTTAAACCAAAAGTCAATAAAATTTTTAAAAAATGTGTTATTCTCCCGATAGTTTGTTTTGTTTTATCCATTTTCATTATGGGAGAATGCTGTAAGCATTTGAACTGTGACCCCAGTTATAGATCAGTGTGGATTTATTAATCAAACTGACAAACTTACTATAAACTCTTAGCACTTCTATCTTTTCCATGAGTTTTTTACTATTTCAGCTGAAAAATTATAGAAGGTAACAAAAATCATTGCATTCCTCTTAATTTTTATGATTTTTTTCTAATTTTGAAATTTTAATTTAGGTTTACAAGGTATGTTGATGGTATTTCCAGATCAGTGTTCAGTGACAGCAAAATACAGACGATGGTAGGAACTGTCCCGTCATTCTTATAATTTTCTTGCATTGCAATGTGGCGTTTTCAAAATCTGAAGTGCACAGTTTAATGAGTTTGACAAATGTGCAACCTTCCTAAGCCACATGTTAACCAAGTCACAGAATGTCAAGAGCCAGACTTTATGTCCTGCTGTCACTTGTTGGATTCAGGGGAAAGGCTCTTACAGGTACTACAATATTGCCATAGGACACCCATACTCACAGGAAATTAACAGAACTCAATAAAATCCTTCAGAGCCAAGGAAGGTAGGTGTGGTAACCAGCCTGCTTTTGGTATCTCCCATTGTCCATCACCATCCCCAGTTCTGGAGTTGTTTCTTTGAATAAGTTCATAGGTGACTTTCTGGCCTGATGGTTGACAAGTTGGCAAAGAGGTGTGGATCAGTGGAGTCCTGTGGCTCACTCTCTGTTTTCCCCTGAACTGTTGCAGTATGATAGGAACTAAAATGTGTACTTGGGGCCCTCTGCAAATTACAGGACAAGGTAGCTGATATTCCCAGGGAAAACCTAAAATCATAGGTTAAAAAACACACATAAAAGAAGAGCATAACTACCTAAAAAACAACAAATGCAAAAAAAAAAAAGAAAAAACTTGCAAGAAGAAGAATTATTATTAATTTAAAGTAAGCATAAGAGAGCATATTACTAATATGAAGCATAAAAAGATCTGAATGAAATATAAAACATGGAAAATGAGAAGTTGAAATAAACATAATTCAGTGCAGTTCTACTTTAAACTTTAGTTAGATATTTTATTAAAAGCTGGATATATTTATTCTAAACATCTATTGAAAGATAAAAATCCCTGGATGACTACGTAACTTTGAGCTAGAAGACTTTTGTGCCATGTAATGATGGCAGTATTGGGCTGACATGAGAATAAATGAAAGAAAATTGAAACCTCAGAGACATATCCAAGAGTAAATGGAAATCAATAGATTATAAAAAGAAAATAAATTTTGGCAGCACAGAAAAATAAAGCTGAATCCTACAAAAATACAACTTCTAGTTAGGTAAATGGATTTTAAAAATCCTAAAAATTAATAATGAGCTAAAATGCTAATACAAGTTGTTGTAAGAAAGATTTTAATGATCTAGGGAAAGAAAAATTGTTTTTCATATCACAAAATAGTACTTTGCCAAGAACTGTAGCTGTACATCTTAGACATAATTTGGGCATAGGACGAAGACTTTGTTTGTATTTCTATCTAGTAATGTCCTGCGTGCTACCTCAGGTAAATCACATTGTTTTTAACAGTGTCAAAAATGTATCCCTTTACAGTAAGAAAATAGAGAAATCCAAGAATAATTTTTCTATTTCTTATCTGACATATAATACATATAAAGTATAAGACTTCTAAGTGTATAGGTTAATAAACTTACATACATGTGCACAACTGTGCAATCACCATAAAAACCAAAACAGATATCTGTACCACCACAGAAATTTCCTCTGTGCTCTTTCTTAGGGAAAAAAATTCCACAATTATTTTTCTAGCTAGTGTTATCCTAATGTCAATCCTTGAGATTCATTTCAACTATACTTGGACATTATATAAATACAATTAGTATGAATCTGGTTTCCTTTACTTAATAACATTTTGAGTGGGATTTCATCTATGTTTGGTGTTTGTATCAGAGTTTGTTCTCTTTATTATAGTGTCTCATTTCATAAATATAACTCGGTGTGTTTACTTTTCTCCAGTTGACTTCAGAATTCCGTCCCACTTCAACCTAGTTTCAGACTATTGTGAAAAGTTACTCTGCTCATTATTGCATATAACTTTTGTGAATGTATGGATTTATTCTCTTGAATGTATAGTTGGGAATGGAATTGTAGCTCCAATAACATAGGTATTATATGGAATAATTAAAGTACCAAAGAGTTTTCCAAAGTGTTTGAACAACTTGTCCTTTCTGTGACCACACACAACAGTTCCAATCTTCTAATCTTGAGGACATTTGGTATTTTCAGTCTTCTTAATCTTAGAAAATTTTGGTAGATATGTAAAAATATCATTTTTAGATTTAATCTGAATTTCCCTCATGGCTAGCAACATTAGATATCTTTTAATGCATTTGCTATCCATTTTAATATCCTCTCTTTTGAGCTGACAATTCAACATTTTCTTCATTTTATAAAATAAATATTTGTGTTTTTTATTGTAAAAATTCTTCATCTTATCTGGATACAGGCTCTTTGAAAATTAAATGCATCAGGTTTAACATTTTTTTTTGCCTGTGATGTACTTGTTCACATTCTTAATGACATATTTTAATGAATATAAAGTTCATAGTTAAACCAAAATAAAATCTGCAGTTTTCCTCTGTAATTAGTGCCTGTGAGATTTTACTTATAGTCTTTATCATCCCAAGGTCACGAGAATATTATTTTATATTTTCTTTGAAAATACCTAAGTTTTATTTGAGTATGACACATCATGAGTTAATTTTTATTATTATATAGCATAGGAAGCAAAAATTCATTTTCTTCTTTATATGAATATACAATTTTTCCAGCACTATTTTTTGAGAACGTCATCCTTTCCTCACTGAAATTAGAAGTGCCTTTGTTATTAGTAGAGTGACGGAATATGTATGAGTTCTGTATCTTGATTAACCTAGTCTGTGACATCGGAAAATTTGTCTATCTTGGTTCTAATACCGTTATATATAAATTATTGCAGCTTTGTTTTGAAATCTGACAGTGAAACTCCCCTAACTCTGATTTCTTCAATATTATCAATTTGTCTTTATTAAGCTTTTCATTTCCCACTTGCCCATATCTAGGGAAAATATTGCAGAAGTTTGGTGTGATGTTTCAGATGTGGTACATAGATAAACTGGGCGATGCATGCCATGTTACAATGTTACATCTCCCAAATCATGAACATAGTATAGCTCATTATTTATGACTCCCATATTGCTCACCTCCTGGAGGTTACTCTTTTGGGTAGATGGCTTTTAACCTATAGAATATGACACAGGTAATGGGTTCTTTTTGCTGCAGCTGCTGCTATCAGGTTTATTCATGTTCTCTTTCTTTTGTAAACTGTCTAAGGAGAGGGATCACTAACTAGATACCTTGGATAGCTTGTAAAACAGCATGGCTTGAAGCAGAAAGCAAAGAAAGTTCAGCATTCTAGAGCTAACTGTCACTCTTAGTAGGTATGGCAGTGCAGATGAGAGCATTACCATCACCTGAACTGCACACTGGTGAGACCCTAAGGCAGAGAAGCAAGCTAAGTTGTGCCTGAGTTTCTGAACCATAGAAACTGTGAAAAGAAATATATGTTAAGTCACTGTCTTTCTAATAATTTTATACACAGGAGCAGTTAACTACTACCCCATTTGTTTAGGTCTTCTTTAATTTCAGCAACGGTTCTCAGTCTTGCGTCTTTCTCAGGGCATAAATACCATTTTATTTTATTTTCTAAGTGTCTGCTGCTAGTACACAGAATTAACAGTGTTTTATATTGACTTTGTATTTAGAAATTCTATCAGATTCCATTATTAATTGTAGTAGTGCATTTCTAGACTAATTTCAATTTTCTACCCAGTGTGGAATCTGTTGTATTACTTCCCAAGCTTTGTATATCTTGCCTCTTCCCTCATTTTATTGAACTGAGTAGAACATATAATATTTAATGTAAATGGTAATATGAGACTTTCTTGTTCCATTCCTGAAATCAAGGAGGAAGTGCTCAATATTTCACCATTTTAGTATAGCGATACTTCTTTTGTGGAACTCGATTTGTTCCAAATTTCTGTTCAACCACCATGAAGTCTGAGAATTTAACATATTTTTCGCATAAGAAACACAGTAATGGAAAACCAAATAATTGGTTCTGAGGCCTGAAAATTACATTTACAAATTCATTTATCCAAGACTTTAACAAATTTCACAATGATTTCTGTCTTTAGTTTTACGGTGGTTCTCACAGTTTTCCTCTTAGCTTTACTGCTGGTATCACTAACTTTCTTTGGAGACATGGTTACAATATTTTACACAAAAAAAATCCAAAAAAAAAAAAAAGAAAGAAAAATCACAGTAACAGATGTTATAATGCACTAATGCAAGCACTACAGGTTGTCCTTTACATCCACCATCCAGAGAAACAGTTGACTCACTTTCTGCCCATACAGGTTTTTTTCAGGTGAGATTTTCAGTTCAGGTACCAACCAAAATTACAAGCAGTGAGAAGACTTTTTTTTTTCAACTTTGCTGTCGAGTAGCAAAAGATTTGAGCTTGAAGTGGTTCGACAACCAAAATGCCACTGTACTTCATTATCCATAATTTTTGTAGATATACTTCATTAAAGTAAGAAAGTTCTCTTCTATTCCTGGTTACCTAAGTTTTATAATCCATAACCATTAAATTTTGTTAACTGATTTCTCTACATCAAAATAGATTTTATTATTTTTCATTTTTAATCTGTAGATGAAACAAATTACAGTGATTTTAGAATGTTAAACTCATTCTTAGAGTAAATTCTACTTTCTCATATTACGCGTCTTCTGTTGCCCAGTTTTATCTGCTAATATTTTGATTTTGTTTTGCACCAAACTCATGAGATGCATTGGTTTTTACTTTCTTTTTCTTTGTATCCTTATATAATTATAGTATTAAAATTATATCGGTTTTGTAAAGTGATGAAAAAGTGTTTTCCTGTTTATTCTTAGAAAGAATTGGCCTGAGATTGATAATACTTTTTATTAAATACGTAGGTAAATTCCTCAATAATGCTCTTTGTGAAAAGATATTTATTTTATAAAAATAAAGGATATTTATAATTTTATACTTCTTGTATTCTTTTTGGTTAATTTTTCCCAAGGGATTTGTTCATTGTATTTAAATTTTCAAATTTATTAGCATAAATTATTTGTAGTATCTTTGTAACATCCTTTAAATATAGGCTTTTTAGCAATGCACCTTTTCTCATGCATAAAATTAATAATTTGTGTTCTCTAACTCAGAGGTTCTACTAACGATTTATTCACTTTACTTCTTTTCAAAGAACAAATGTGTAGGCAGGGCAGTTTTCTCTGCTGTATGCCTACACTTCTATCTCATTTATTTCTACCCTTACTATTATCACACCCTTTATTGGACTTGCAGATTTAATTTTATCTTTTATAATTTCTTAGATTTAATATTTAAGTCATGGTTTTAAGACTTTTTTTTCTGAAGCATGTATTTAAACTTAAAAACCCTCTAAACAACTACATCCCACAATTTCTTTAACGTATTGTTAGATTTTGTAGCTCAGTTGAGAAAGAAAGAGAAAGAGAGAGAGAGAGAGAGAGAGAGAGAGAGAGAGAGAGGAAACTATTGCAGGCCCAGGAGGGCGGCAGAAGAGCACAAGATTACCTCAAAGGAGACAAAACTGGGGAGTCACTTTTATGGGATTGGGACAGGGTGGAGACTGAGGGGACAGTGTCAGGAAGAGGCTTGGAGGACCTTTGGCGCATGCGCGAAAGGGAACTAGGAAACACTGCTTTGGGACCGGAAGATGAGCCCAAGAGTTAGTGTAGCAGCGATAGTTACTTTAGAGGGCAGCGCCATGATGGACTGGTGCCATCAAGAACCTGGCGGAGCCCCGTACAACTGGAACCCATCACTATTTTTTATAATCTTTTAGCTAGGAATAATTACACAATTCTAATTGCTTATTTGATCTATAGATCACTTATAAGTGGAATTTTTGGAAAAGTTTATAAGTTTTCTGTTTATTTTCCTGCTGTGTTAATTTAATTTGTGTTGTCTTTCTTTTGTTTTGGGGCACCCGGCCTATACTTACACTGGACCTTGGACTGTGTCCCACAAGCCTCTTACTCTCTTTTTTAGTATTTCTTTCATCTTTTACTCTCTTTGCTTACAGTTGGCTCACCAATTCTGCCCTGTTCTGTCCATCTATCTTTTGTTGCTTCTTGCATTTTTTTCAGACACTACAGTTCTTCAATATCTATTTTAAATTGGAATTTTAATTCTCGGTTGAAACACACTTCCATGCATATTTTTATCTATCATTTTCTGCATTTTCTTCAGCATACTGCTCAGTTAGGTGGAGTTTCTGGAGCCGGTGCCCAGAGCACACACTGGAGAAGCCCGTCCTCCAGGTCATGTTCACCTTGCCCCAGTCTTAGCAGCAATTAAACAATATTCCTAGGGCAGAGTCCCTCTCCCTAGGGCCTGTCCTGTCTGGGATCTCTAAGGGGATCCATCAAGGTTCTTGATGAACCAGAACTTTTACTTATCCCCAGCTTGTGATCTGTAAAATCTCCTTTCAGTTTTGGATCTCACCAGAGCTGGCCCTCATCTTGGACTGCCACGGCTTTGGACTTGACCGAGGTAACAAGCAACACTTTCTAAAGACTTTTTTTAAGCTTCCTTTCTGCGGTTTCTTCTTCTCCACTGCACTGCTATGCAAATCCCTCCACCTTACCAGTCCTGAACTCCCACCTCTGCTTTTTCTGTCCTAAGAGATACTTTCACCAGTGCTTGGACTCCATTTTCCTGTGTGGGGGTTTGGAACATGCCCTTAGGGTGAGAACTCAACAAGAATGGAGCACATTCCATGTGCTTCTCATTTTTCAAGAATTATAGCCCCAGGTTGTCCAACACCTGGGAACAGTTGTCTTATTTTTTTCCTACTTTTTTCTATTGGAGCATATTGATTATAAGGATTAATGGGTTTCAGTTAGGCAGATTTGTACATGAACACAGCATACTTTAATCATCTCTCGATCAATCCCTATGGCCCTTCTTAGTTTCATATTTGGGGAGAGTCAATTTCTATAATGTATTTTGATCATATTCATGTTGTTTTAATTTTTTACAGTTTATTTAGTACTAAACTAATACCAGGTCCATTTAAGACAGGCATGTGGAAGGGCTTTCTTGGATACAGTATCCAAAGTATGAACAATAAGAAAATTTTTGTTGTACTTTATAGTCTAAAATTTCAAGATTTCCATTCCAAACAAGACGCCATCTAGGGAAGAGGAAGGAGAGTGATGAGTGAGAGGGAAGTGAATTAGTCAGTCAAAAGAGAGGAGGCTTGTGTGGACAACTCATCCTTTAGCCCCTATTGTCTGACAATGCGGAAAGTGAGGTCTCTGCTAGAACACAGAAACATGGCCACAGGAGCTGGGCAGGCAAGTACAGGTTAGAGGGGCAGGAAAACAGCAGTGTGTCTGCTTCCCAGAGTGGGTCCTGAGGGTGAACAAGAAAAGACTCCCTATGGTTTGGTGGGTGCTTTCTCTAGGCTGTTGGATTAGTAGATAAGAGAGATACAGAAAGAAAGAAAGAGTCAACCAGGGAAGCCACTGGTCAGCTTCACACTCAACATCTTAGAAGTAGAGAAGGTATACGTGAACTTTTCTGCTGATGGACACAATATCTTT
This sequence comes from Hydrochoerus hydrochaeris, assembly GCA_004027455.1. Classification (NCBI taxonomy): domain Eukaryota; kingdom Metazoa; phylum Chordata; class Mammalia; order Rodentia; family Hydrochaeridae; genus Hydrochoerus; species Hydrochoerus hydrochaeris. Next base: position 276,784 of record PVLA01002174.1, read on the forward strand.
CATAATTTGGAGGAAGAGAAGCTTAATTTGCCTCCTGGTTTCAGGAACTTCAGTGCACGGTTAGCTGGCTCCTGGGCAGGAACATCATGGTGCAGGAACATCAAGGGTGCAGTAAGCTGAGCTGCTTAGTTCTGGGCAGCTGGGAAGCAGAATGTGGGAACAGTACCAGAGGAGAGGGGGACAGGGAGTAGATCGAGATCCCAAAGCTATACATCTGTCATCCACCCAAACACAGCCAGAAGTGTGCTTCACTATTCCAGGGACTGATAGCAAAACCAATCAAACTGACACCTTTCCAAGGGGGCCATAATATTCCCACTGATGGTGGGAAGGCATACAAGGCTACATCTTTGCTTTCTGCTATGCACAGTAGAGGAGAAAGTGCCTTCTTGTCTTTGCTTAGTTTCTTTGCACTTCTTTAAGAAAATCCAATACACTCCATAAGATAATTCCTGATTGCTTTTTTCTCTGTCCTGTGTCATCTGACATGTAACTAGTGTCAATTCCTCCCAGATTCTAATATTAGGCCGACCACCTCTTTTGGCAGTTTTATTTTATGTTTTCAGACTTTACTGTGTCTTCAGAGACATTTTAGGGAGACATCAAGGAAGAACTACACTAAAGGCTGCTAGCCAATTGCCTTATAGAGAAAGATGTCACACTAAAATCATTTAGTACAGTTTCAGAGATTATTCACTTTTGAAACTTTCCCCAGTTCATTCTGTGTTATATTTCTTTCTACAGCCTGACAGTATAAAACCACTGATGTATTTTTTTCTTCAAAATTTCTCTAAATTTTGACACATATATAAACACAGATTAAAGACTAAGAGAATTTAACTCACTAATAAAACAAATGTTATAGTGTAAGAGTAGCTTTAATAAGAATTAAAAATATAACAAAAAATAAGGACTAAATATTAACTTATATAAATAGATTAGCCTTATAAAAAACAACCAATGATTCTGATGATAAAGGTTTGAGTTTGTAAATATTAGGAGAGTATTACTATATGAAAAGTTGTCCAAAGTGCTCTGATTTCTGCCACTCCCATGGGAAGGAGTGCTTGCCTTAAACTCAGGCCTTGTGAGAAAGGCTACAGAAAAACCTACAGAGAGAACTGAGGCTTCCTCCAGGATCTCAGGACAATAGAGAGCTACACTTGGGACATAATTAAACCTCCACTTACCTGCACTGATGGTATAGTTTCTTATGAACCATATATGGGAAGGTACAAGTTAGCAACCATCTTAAAAAATAACCTCAAATGGATAATTGGGGAGGTTATGGATAAAAAATGACTAGCATATATAAAGTCCCAGTTCCAAATTTCTAGAAGAGAGATTTTGGTGAGTCCAGTTAGAGGCAAAAGTCTACTCCAAGTTCACTCCAGGAGGGCCAGTGTTGTATGGTCATAATATACAAATATGGTGGCAAAAAACTGTATACACTTACGTAAAGAGTACTCTTAGGAAAAGGAATGCGGCTGAGGAGGTATTCCAAAGGTTATCTACTATATATAAGCTCCAAAACACTAAATAACATAAGTGCAAATAAAACATAGGTCATATAGAAAAATACAGAAAAAAAGAAACAAACTTGCAAAAGAAAAATGTAAAAATAATAGATGTCAGACCACACTTATCAAATAGATCATTGAACCTAAATGGTCTACATTCCTCATTAAAAGACAAGGACTCTTGGAAGAATTTATAGAGAAATAAAATGAAACCCAACTATGCTATTCCCAGGATGTCCTAAAACAAGTGAATAAAATATGCCAAACAGTCATGCACATACAAAAATAAAGACAAATAACAATATGAAAATCTGAAAAAAAAAATCATAATACCAAACAATGCATTACTCATGTTACAGAGAACAAGACATTTTCTATTGTTTATATTGACTTAAAGATGTATTAATCATAACGATTTATGTCACAATCCATAAAGATATTTAAAATGGAAATAAAAGCAACAGAAACATAATAGTAGAAGAAATGAATAGAACTATCCTTTGTTAAGGAAAAAGACAAGTATTTTTAAAGATTATAAAAAAGTGATATTAATGTAATGAATAAAAATGATTCAAAAGATATGGTTTAAATTTTCACTTTGCAAGCAGAAAGAATTTTGAGGCAGTGCCATGAATAGTTTTTGGAAAATGACCTTATTTTTAACCCACAAATTAAACCTCAATTTATTTGGAAAAACACATTCTCTGCCTTCAATAAAATATAATGAAAAATTACAATAAAGTTTTAAGTAAAAAATTCCTGCAATTAGAAGTTTTACAATAGTTTTCTAAGTACCTCCTGGGTCAAAGAGGAAATAAAAACTGTGTGCATGAATATTTTGTAAAACTAAAATGCCAAATCCCAAAAGTTCCGTGTGAAAACTTACAGCCACTGTTTAAGTTTTTGTCAGAGAAAATTTCATGACATGATGTCTTTGTTAATTATAAGAAATAAGAATATAAAATAATAATCTATTTTTTAAAACTCAAGAATTAGGGAAAAAAGTCAAAGAAAGAATTTAAGAATTGAAGATTAATAAGTAAATAAACTACTAAGTAACTAATCAACAAAATAAACCCCTCAAACCTCAAAAGAATGTGAAAGAACACACTATTAGACATAAGAGTGAGAATACTGCCAGGGATTTAGCTCAGTGATACAAGCACCTGCCTGGCAAAGACAAGGTTGTAAATTCGATCCCTGGTTTAAAAAAAAAGAAAAGTGAGAATACAGGGAGATAGAGCATGGATTTTAAGATTTTAAAAATCATACTTACTTTAAAATATATTAACATATACTTCTGATTAAATGAGAACACTTTTAAATCACTAAAAGGAAGTGAAAACTTTATGTTGATATAGTAACATTAACTTAGACAAACACAGATTTTTATGAACATTTCAGTAAAAGCAAAAATCCAAAATGTTAAATATTGGGAGATTTGAGAGGTTCTTTGAAGCCAAATCTGAACCAAGCTGTAGATCACTGCAAGCCAGTTTAGTAAGTGGAAATGAGAGGAACAAATGCCCCACAATACAGCCGGCTACCATGACTGTTTTTAGACGTTCCCAGTCACACATTCAGTCAGATCTGAGATGAGACTTCTACGCTACTGATTTGGCAATAGCTATTTCCCTGGGTGCCACTTACAAAGACGTATATAAAAATATTTCAGGTCAGACAGAGTAGATTTCCTAAGAGCAGCCAGATTAACTGGCTCTACCCAACCGCATTTGTGTTAATGTCTGCTTGTTTGTTGGTTTGTTTGTTTGTTTGTTTGTTTGAATTCACTTTATTTTTAGAACAGTTTCAGTTTCACAGTAAAATGAAAAGAACCGAGACTCAAAAGGTGAAGTGAGGTCACCAGATATAATCGGATCCTCCCAGGTCCAGGTTCCACTTTCCTCTTTGTTGATTTCATCATTGGGCAACTTTTTCATCCAAGTCAAGAATAGTTCTTGATCAGATAACATGCACGGGATAATTTTCATTCCTTTGCATTTACTTTAGCATATTCTGTAGCCTAGTATATGATCTATTTTAGAGAATGTCCCCCGTGCAGCTGAGAAGAATCTGTATTCTGATATTGTTAGATAGAAAACTATAAATGTTTCTACTAAGACCATTCATTCACTGGTTTGGTTTAGTTCTGTTATTTCTTTGCTGATTTTTTGTCTAGTTGACCCATCCAAGATACACAACAGGTATCATGAAAGGGGAAGAAATCATTCAAAAGGAAAGAACAACTGGGATGAAGGAATGGTGAAAAAAGCAAGGAAAAAACCATAAATTATCTAAGATAATAATACCCCTAACTTCTATTAGCTCACTGGAAAGAACGGTTTGTGTTTATATTGTTTGATCAATTAATCATGTCTACATCTTTTAATCTGAGCAATTACTTTGTAGATAACACCAAATATATAAACCATTGTTAATTTCCTATTATCTTGTTTTGATGTTCAGTATCATTGTTTTTATTGTTTTTTTCCTCTTTAAAAAAAAGAATGGCTGTGGGTGGTGGTTCTTTCCTTCTGAAATCTTCATGTGGCAAGAACAAATAATGTTAAAGAAAGCAGGAAAACTCCTGTTTGTTTTACAGAGGGCCTCAATGGGCCATTGGAAGGGCACCCTGTGGGCAAGGGCAATTGTCTAGAAGTAGAGTTATCATATATCGTAGTATCCAGGTGATGGCTCCTTGGAAGGTAAGAAGGGGCACTATTAATTTCATTGGAACAACAGGCATAGTGTAGTATTGTTCCCTGAAAATGTGTGCAGATGATCATGTCTGCTAGTCACTGTCTTGTCACTAGGGCACAAAACCCAGCACCCGCAATTTAAAGGGAGAGAAGTTTAGTTTGGCTCATGATTTCAGTCCATGGTCAGCAGGCTCAGAGGCCGAAGCAGGATGGTGGAAAGGTTTCAGGGGTGGAAAGTTCCTCACATCCTGGTGGCCAGGAAGCAGAGCATGAAGGGAGGAGTCAGGGAGGGAGACAAACCCTTCCAGGTCACTCCCCCAGGGACACCTTTCTGATGAGCAGGCCCCGGCCACACTCAGCTCTGAACTTACCCTTCTGGTGAGCACAGCACCCTCAGGACCAATCGCCTTCCAAAGCTCTACTTCTGAGCACACAAGGCTTTGGGGTGACATCCCAGATCCATCACTTCCTCTGTTTCTGAGGAAAAATGACCAGGAAGTGGCTAAGCCATGTGCCTGCAAAAGACCACAATGTGACAGTGAAGTCTGGAATAAATAATCATTCCAGGTCCCAGGAAGGACATGGAGCAACTGAAATGCTCATATGTGGCTGGTAGAAGTGTGCGATGGTACTGCTGAGGTAGGATGGAAGAGAAAGGATAGAAAAGAGGCACAGAAATTATAATTTAGAACTATAATTTCATGGAAACTGCAGCTTTAAAACACAGTTCCCCAAAGTTATAATTCTGGTAAACACCAAGTAACTCAAAAATAAAGATGGGCATGGGGGCACATGTCTGTAATCCTAGTGCTTGGAGAGGCTGAAGCAGGAAAATCACAAGCTTGAGTTCCACTGGGCAACTTAGCAAGACTCTGGCTCAAAATAATATAAAAATGCCAGGGGATGCTGGAGTGTAGGTTAGTGATAGAATCTCCCCATACTACAAAAAAATCTCAAATAAAGACCATATACGTGAATGCCCCTCAGCCCCAGACCATAATTCATCTTACCTGTCAAACATGTGCACACTTTCTTTTTGTAATGTGTATTTCTTTGAGTCTGCCTCATAAATCTGCCTGCGCCTCTCACTAATACATAACAAATTTATTTCCCATAGGGACTTCAGAGCCTACCAGGGTGAGTTGAGGCTACCATCTCTTCTTAGGGGGACCTTCTCAAACCCTGCCTGTGGACACAGCTGCTTTGGAAGTGAGGGTTCAGGTACTATTTGAAAGAGGAAGAGGAAATGATGCCCTAAGCCTCAGTCCTTCTAAATCACTCGGTTTCCCTGGTCAGCGAGGCTCAGCCAGGCCTCTGACAGCAACAGTGGTACCGACATTTGTGTGCAGATATAGCTGGCCACTGTCCTGAAGATCATTGTGACACTGTGATCTCCTCTATTTGTGTGCCCTCAACAGTGATTCATCTCTTCCTATCAAAGCACAGCCTTCTTGTTCTCAGACTGATGAAAGCACAGGAGTCAGCAATGCTTCAGACACCCTACACCAGACCCTGCTTCACTGGAAGTGTGGCACAGGATGGCAGAAAACGACCTCTCAGAGCACCATGGACTGCAGCGGTGGACATGACATCAGCTTCCACGGAATCCTGTGTGCTGACACTGCCATGAGTCCCACCATGAGTTGGCAGCCTTTCCGTCTATTTAGCTGAATGACCTCTCTGTTCTGTAACATGGCAGTATATGGAGACTGCCATCTGCTTGGCCCCAGTGAGTCAGAATTCTTCCCATGTAACCTTCCCTAGAATTCTTCCCATGTAACCTTCCCACATTGACTGAACTTAGTTGTTTACAAGAGTGAGGCTACCAAAAGCTGCAGGGAGGCCCTGGAGAAAAGTCCTGGCAACCCCATTTCAGTCAGCTTAAGGCCTCAGAGGTGAAGAGAAGCTTCTGGAACCTTCCAGCCCAGCCTACTCCCATAAGATGTATACACAGGAGTAAGCCCCACAGTGATCACAGGGGCAGAGAAGCCACCCCGCTGAGCCATCTTGTGGACATCATTGGAGCAGTCATCTCACAGTTATGTTCTCACATAGGTGTGGATGTTGGGCCTTAAGTCCCAGCAAGAAAATCCAGCACCACAGCTACCAATGAGGCCTTGTTTCCATTGACTGTCATTTGTTCCTTTCCTGTGAGTCTTATAGGCTCTGGTTTTCCTCAAGGGATACGTATTGGGGTTTTGTTTTCGGGGATCAAAGAAGAATCTTAAATGATTGAGTATCCTGTCCTTATAAAGTTAGATACTGCCTTGCAACAGTCACAGCAATAAAGCAAAGTCTTTTATTTAACTATTGTCTGTGATGTAATAAATTAGCATATTTATTTTTGTGCATACGCTTTGTTTATTTCTGTAGAAGCATCTCCTCCTTTCCCTTCCCAGTAAACCTGAAAGACAGGACGATGAGCTGCAGGAGAGAAGGAGAGTCCTAAGGGAACAACTATTCTTTGAGAAAACAATCCAATTCCTCCAGCTGTGGGGATAGCACACCTGCAGGTAGGGACATCTCCTTCTCCTCCTCTGGTCTCCTGGGTGGCTCCTGGCAGGATTTTCAGCTCAGTGCCAACCTTAAAGACATGCCTGAAAGTCATGGAGTACAGAAAATCCTCCTAAGCAGAACCGCTGCTGCTTCTCTGGGTGTAGCTATTCTTTGGAATGGCTGTGCATGTCCAGAAGCATGAACTTACTGCTCACTCCCTCCTGCAGCAGTTTGCCACCAGCCTGGGCCCATTTCAGCACTGCTGGAGGCGAGTAGATCTCAGGACCTCCTGTTCTGTATCAGCTGTGGGGAGTGTAGTTCGATCTCCCCACACACTTTCCTGTGGGCAGTAACAACCTCGCTATCCACCACCCAAGTGTTTACATCTTCTCTCTGTTCTTAGCCTCATACAGGCTCTTTCTGGCTCATTTCAGACACAGCTTTCTCCAGACAAAGGTGAAGAAACACTCAGGGGCCCTGCTATTCCCAGCTGTGCCCAGAGGAAGAACCTGGCCACATCAGAGGGCAAATTCTGCTCATCCTTTACCTGTCCCCACTGCCAATCCTGCAGGAAGTTTGCACTGCAAGATGTTCCCTGGGTAAGATGGGCCCAAATGGGCTCCACTGTCTTGCTCCATAAATGGTGGTCACAGGGCCTAGTTAGTGCCATGGCAGGGTGGCCTAGTGTCCAAGCTGGATAGGGGAATGGAAGCCACTTCAGCTGTGCCACTGACCTCCACTTCAACTCCTGGCTCTGGTTCTTCTGTGTTCCTTTCCACATATGCTCAAATGGGAATTGAACATGGGAAGGGCAGGTTGCATGGACACCTGGCTGGTCGGGGTGGGTAGAGGCCCTATCCTGTACAGAAAGGGGGAAGAATCTCAGCTGTTGGGGGTCACCATAGGCATGCTGAAGTGATGGTGGTGCCCACCACCTTGGCTCTCTTGCAGTGCAAGAGCAGACTGGTGGCCAACACTTATTGTCATCTGGCCCTGCAGTGAATCATGTATCCTTTCCCACATGCAACCAGACTGGGTCTACTCAGGACTTTGTAGTCAGGGAGCAGCTTCCTGTAAGGCTTCAGTTCCTCTTAATGTCCACAGCCATCCATGACTTTCCTCTAAGGGGCCTCTCTGTGTTGTTGAGAATGAGGAATTTCTTGAGCAAGTTTTCCCATGGATGTGCTCTTCCCACAGATATGTAGAAAGGAATTTTACATATTCCACTCCACATCCAATCCTGCATTTCCTTGAAGTTCTATACACTGAAAGGCGAGGCCAGGGCTGGGGATGTGGCTCAGTGGTAGAATGCTTATCTAGCATGCCGAAGGTCCTGGATTTGAACCCCCGTATCACAAAGACAAAGACTGACGGTCCTAGTCGGCACATAGAAGGTGACTTCTGATGAAGATGAATCCACTGGTGTAGGTACCCATCCATCATGGAGTCAACCATCGTACTTTTAGCACTGGAAGCATTCTTAGGCAACCACAGAAAACACTGAACTTGTTCTCAAAGTGAATTTATTGCTAAGCCCAAGTGTACAATCTGATGCTCAGGTGTGCATCCTAGAGCAGCTGTCTCCCCTTTAAATCCTTAGGGGTGATAACTTCTGGCAGTAGCATTACACAATGGACAGTGTCTAAGAGGATCCACTTCAGGCTGTTTCCCTGCCGTAAATTAGGGGAATGTTTGCTTTCATAGGAAACTGCTGAGCCATTTGCCAAAGTGATCGTGGCACTTGGCACTGCCATCATCAATGAATGAGAGTCACAGTTGTCTATATTCTTGTCAGGCATTTGGTAGTGTCCATTTATTTTTGTTTCTTCTGGACCAAGTAATACACTGGTTTATTTTCATTTTAATTTGCTTTTACCTAAAAATTAATGATAAAGGATGTTATTTCATGTGTTTATTTGTCACCTGTGAATATTTCTTGGTAAAGTGACTCTTCAAAACTTTTGCTTATTACACACTGAACTGTTTATTTCTTAACAAACAATATGTGAAAGGATTTTTTTTTTGCATTCCTTAAAACAAGCCTTTACATTTTCTTCTAGAAGCAATCAAATCTTCTGTCTGTACCAGTTATTAACTTTTCCCTTCCAACTTCACCTTCTTTGATGTAAATGGATCTGGGCCTTTTAATAATTTGTCCTTTGCCTGTTGGCACAGCAGTCTTGCTGGTGGACAACACTACAAAGCCATTGCAGGAGGGAAAGTCATCAACTTCCTGGTTCTAGACAGCTCGCTCCACTCGCCTCTACGGTATGCACAGGTCTCAGGGCTTACCCCAGAACAGCGATCGTTGGGTCTACTATGCCTGTATTCTTTCTTACTTCCTATAAGCCAATCCACTGTTACTTAAATTTTCTGTTATAGACACAATTATTTATTGGCCTTTCTCTGTTATTGCAGGATATAAGATGTTGGCACAGGTATCATGTGGATATCTACTGTCAAAAGCATTTGATAAATGGATTTTCCATTTCCAGTTAATTATCTTTGGAGCTTTGTCAAAACTCAATTGAATATATACATGTGAATCTGTATTGGGATTTGCATTCTATTCCAATTCATCTGTCTATCTATTGATAATATATCCTTAGTATCTTGATTATCATATTTTATACTGAACCTGAAATAAACTAGCATGAATACTGCAACTTTGTTCTCATTCAGTGTTATTTTGGACCTAGTATTTTGGACCTAGTATAATACTGCAACTTTGTTCTCATTCAGTGTTATTTTGGACCTAGTATTTGGACCTTTGTTTTTCCATGTAGTCCTTTGCTTATCAAATTCTACCAAAGAAGAATGTTAGTTGACATTATATTGAAGCCATAGATTAATTTTGGTAAACTGACATATCAGAATAAATATTTGCAATCCTAAGCATGATATAACCCTCCATTTTAGCAAATTGACTTTGATTTTACTTAGCAATGTTTTTAGTTTTTAAACATACATATCTTGCACATATTTTGTGCTAATTATTGTTTTAATTAACTATTGTGTTCTTATCATTAATGATTCTTGAACTTTTATAACTTCTAATAGTTTTATTTTTTTAAATTTGATTTTATCATACCTTACTAAATTTTCTTTTTTTATATTTTAAAGAGAATAAAACAAATCAAAAAGGAACAGAACAAAGCAGATCAGAACAAAACAATGCAAACAACACAGGATTTCAGAACAAGACAACAGGAAATCAACAGTGGTTACCCTAATTTCTCTTGTTTTCTTTGAAATAGTTGTCCATATCTTCACACACAGTGAATTCAAACAAAAAAAAATAGTATAAAATCAATTGAAATAAAAGAATGAAAGCATTACAGGCCTTCAAAACTAGACAATAGGAAAATCAACAATGGCTACCATAATGTCTCTTGTTCTCTTCAAAATAGCTGATTACATCTTCACACATATTGAAATCAAATAATAGAAAACGGACTAAAACCAGACAAAATAAAGAATAAAAGCATCACTGGACTTCAAAAACAAGATGATAAGAGGTCCACAATGGCTACCATAATGTCTCATTTTCTTCCAAGTAGCTGTTTATACCATCACACATAGTAAAATTAATTATTGTAAACTCTTTAGGAGAAGTTCTAGGCATGTATAAGCCTATGCATGTACATCTATCCTTTCTGTATTAGAGGGGAAAAACAAAACAAAGAAAAATACAGGAAAAACAAGAAACAAAAAAGACAAACAAATAACAATAACAAACAGCCCAAAACTTTAATAATATAGGCTTTCAAATAAGGTGGTAGGAATATAAGTTTGTTATTTTGCATAGATGTCTTCATATTAGTTCTAGGAACTCTGTTGTAGACATTTTGGGATTCTCAAGAGACTATCCTATGATCTGCAAAGGAACATTTATTTCTTCATTTCCAATTAATATGTTTTTTCTCCATTTTCTTGTTTTAATGTGTGGGCTAGTAACTCTGCTGAAAAAAAAAAGGATTGAATTGAAGAAAACCCTACTTTGTTCACCACATTACAATAAAAACTCTCTACTTTTCATTAAGACACACTATTTATAATATTTGTTTTCTTCTTCTTCTTCTTCTTCTTCTTCTTCTTCTTCTTCTTCTTCTTCTTCTTCTTCTCCTTTTCCTTCTCTGTCTTCTCCTCCTCCTTCTCCTTTTTCTTCTCTTCCTTCCTCCTCCTCTTCTTTTTTCCTCCTGTTTCTTTTCCTCCTTTTCTTCTTCCTCCTCCTCTTCCTTCTCCTCTTCTTCCCTCCCTCTCTC